>JAVTVY010026608.1:0-116383 GCA_036873755.1 Hanleya hanleyi | reverse complement strand
TCACTGCATATATTGAAGTTTGTCACAAAGGACAGAGGGTCTACCGAAGCCAGTTCGCATTGTTATATTGACGATTCAAAATGGTGGTTGTTGCTCAGTCGTGATATCGTGATATTACTGAAGTCACTCTCTTCGAGTTGCGTAACATCAAAGTATAAGAAAATTGAAGGAAGGAGAAATGATGCTAATTTCGCGATGGTGGTGGAGGCGACATTCACAATCAGCCCCAATACCACTCATGCTCCACATCAACAACCATGCTGTAAAAATAAATGGGACAATTCTGTCTTATTTGATAATGGTTTATCTAAATGTTATGACATGCATGATTAATGAAGATGATCAATCATGTTAACTCATGAATAAGAATCTAATCCAAATTATTTGATACAGTTCATATTTATGTTCACGGAGATAAAACCAATTGATGGGTAGGGTACAACTCACACCAACAAGTGAGTGAGTGAGTGAATAGAATTTAACGTCGCTTTCAACAATATTTCAGTCATATCACGACGAACCAACTAAGCACCACCCAGTCCAGTTGTGTTCCTGCTACTTCAAAGAAGAAATCTTTGAAGCAGCATGGAACCATCCACCCTCCATCCACCCTATGAAACACTGAGGACAGCGCACAAGACACAGACAGGACGCTTACATGGTGCAACAAAGACAAGTGATATTACAGTGCTAGACATCACATTATCAAGTTCCTGTTGCTTCTCAGCAAAATACATTGAAGCAACAGGAACCTGAACCCACTCAACCACCCGCCTCACACCAACAAGGAGTGAAAAGTTGAATCTTGTTATAGTTTTATTTTCTTATGTTATTTACATTCATGTTCAATGGAGATGAATCTAATTAATGAAGTCAATGTTGGGCACAACTCACACCAACAGTTAAGGGCGAACGGAGTCAATTATGATATGTTGGCGGTTGCGACATCCAAAATTGACCCCACACCAACAACCGTTCTGTCCAAGAAACAAGATGATCCATAATACATTCATGTTCATGCAGATAAAACTATTATGGTGTCAATATTGGGCACGACTCACACCAACAAGCAGAATAAAAATATGAATCTTGTTATTTGATACAGTTTTTATTTTCTCTATGTTATTACATTCATGTATGATGGAGAAGAATCTAATTAATTATGTCGGGCACAAATCTCACCAACAGGAGAGAGGGAGTCAATTAAGATATGTCTTTCAAATTTGTGGCCCCATCTCCACCCATGCGGGTGATATAATCAGTGATGTAAAAATTACTCAATGTTGGGTATAACTCACACCAACAACAAAATGATGACAAATGCTATTTACACAATGAGAAGATCACCTCTTTTCAAGTCCTGCAGTAATGGGAATTTCCAACTGATAATCTCATTATCAAGATCATACTTAATATAATATTCTGTTTTTATAGGGTTAGAAACATCTTCTTTGCCACGGATATAACAACATCAAACCATTGTGATGTTTATTCTCCTTCCTCTGCACAGTTGGATGAAATGCGACTCCCCACCAAGTCTTCTGAGTTCTTCAGCAGATCAGGCAGCTTATCCTTCTGGCACTGTATGATACGAGCATGTCAGGACTTTTGAATGCGTTCTTTGGCCTTCACTTTCTGCTCGAGAAATTGGTTTTGTCGGACCTCCAAACTTCTCAGTGATGCAGGCTGGTTAACAGTTGGTACATCTGTTACAGATGCTAACTGAATGATGTCCTTCAAGTGGTCGATAAAGCTGTTCATTCCTAAATATAACGCGTTTCCCATTGACAATTCCTACCTCGTGTTAGATTCACGTTACCTTGTTGCCTGAGCTGTGAAATTTGGACATCAATCTGTTCGATTGTTGTCCAAACCCCTCCAACCTCTGAGATTGTGATGGTCAGTAACACTTCCCTGTCATGACACATCTTCTCGGCATCAGCTTTGGCTGCTTCTTTCTCCCTCAACATCTTAAGTTTCTGGGCTCAAATAGTCTCTTTGCAGGCTTGAACAATTTTGCAAGCTCTTGGCACATTCTCGCCGGTTGCCTTCATAAGTTTTACCCTCTCCACAGGTCGTTTGTCATCTAACCATCTTGCTGTTCGGTTGTTGATGCATAAGATGAGGGTTTCAAACAGTAGCACAGATGCTGCTGGCTTATTCCTTATCAGCATATCCAAAATGGCGAAGTCCCGCTCAGAAGCAATGTTTGTTGTTGGTACGCTTGATGCCTGGTTCTTTTGTTGTTCTGTTATATCTGCATACTTGCCTCTAGGAAGTTGACCTTTCGCTTGTCTCTCAAGGATCACGAGAAGGGCAATGCATCAACAGCTCCCGAGTTTTTTGTGTTAGCATGTTCAATTCATATACGTTCAATATACATCATCCTGGTGAACACTAAGAATATTTATTTCTTCAACGGTGAACATCCATCAGGTCGGATGCATCATTACTCCAGGATTCCAGGTGAGCTTGCATCGTTGCCAGATACTCATTTGCTTCTAGAATGTTGGGTTTACTCTCCAGCATTCTCCAATATGGGCCTGTGATGATCTTGTCGACAATACCGAGATTCTGTATTCCTGAGATGTTCACTTTATTCGACAGATGTTCTTTGGCAGCCCGTAAGAGTCGGTTTGGATTCGTCCAAGAGGCATACATTCATGTCATCCATATGATAACATAAAGCTGCCGCCTCCAAAAAAAATGTTTTACTGTTTACCGCGGTAGGGAACAAGTCGCAGTTGTCTGTTCCATGCATCCAGGAGTTCATGGAATTTTTCATCTTCACAAGTCCAGGTGAATCCTAAATCCTCGCAGAGGGTTTACCTGGACATTTTTAGTTATTCGAATGAGTTCTTGGGTTGATACCTCTTTTATACAATATCGTACATTTCATCCCCACATTTGTTTTGAATTAGCATGTCGATATCGCAAGCTTGCCATTTTTGCTTTGACTTGCGAAATTTTTTAAATAACAATATTTAGATTATTGGTCAGTTTCAATACACTTTGCAATACGATAGTTCACCATTAATAATTTATTAGTATGCTATACTTATCTGGTATTATTACTTTTTATAGGTTATATTTATAATCATTACAGGTAGGCCCCAATATTAATCTAGATCAAGTTTCAGTATATCTTCAATATAGCCTTGAAATTAAGTACTAAATTCAAGTGGTCTGTAAAGTTAATTAAATTATGGCTTCTAGTATGTTAAAATTCTAAATGTGTTTAAAATATATCCACTGGAATTTAGTTCAATTTTATTAATTGGCAGTGTATAGATTTATTTACATTGATAACTTGAATTATGTTGGGGGGGGGTTACTTTATTTTTTTTTAAACAAGTTTACTGTTTAACAATCTGTTAGAAACACACTAGAACATTTCGGATGTAGATTGTAATAATGTATGTAGGCTAATTAGTATTCTGTCGATACTCAACACATGCTCAAGTCATCTATAAATATATACGACTTTATTTATTTTTCGAATTTACCACAATAACAACAACAACCACACACGTGGGTGAACGGAAGACGATAAAACAGAAAGAAGACCACAGAAGCTAAATAAATTATCCTACCATTTGCCGGTAGCAATTTCATTGTAAGATGCTTGCTTGTTTTGTATTCAATATATCACAACCTAAATCCGCTTTTCTACGGAAAAGGAGAGAGCAAATATATTGCACTGCAGGTTCAAAAGATATCCTGTTGCATAATGCAATGAATATTTAAATTATGGGGTAGACCCAACACGTCATCGGTATTAGACCTTGACCTGACACGTGGTCAACAAAAGAACAAAAGGGGCGGTGCGCGACCTCGATGACAAACACGATGCACTCGTCTTTAGTTTTCACTTCGGTAGCGTACCACGCTGCGTTCGATGAAAAACCCATGTCGGTTCCACCTTTATTTTGGTGAAGTGTGATACATGCTTTTGATGGAAAAGTCCTGAATTTTTCAAATTCGAGTGAGGCAAATCTGCAACAGGTTATCTAACTTTTTTAAACAATTTATACCGGAAATTTTCAGGTGTTTTTTGAAATTTTTCGTGAATTCCCGATATTTTTTTTACAACAGCGTCTACATATTTGCCTCACTCGGTTCTCGTAAATTTGAGACCTAATAATTTTATTTTTTATCAATATACATCTCCACTATATGTCACAAGTCTTGGGTTTTCACGTATTTTCATGGTAAAATTGGCGAAAATCAACGAAATGCGTGTGCCATCCTCTTCGCACCGGATTTGGACCCCACCACTCGGTCTTCTATCTATCACTACAGAGCGAATAATCCTCATATCTCGATGAAACTTCAGATCTGAAAAGCTGAATAAATAAGCTTTATATCGATATGACTTTTATATAGTTTATTGTCACGATAGACGTAAATTTTATACAAATGTTGCACTACATGTGCCGTTTTTGCATGCCGATCGATAATAATATAAATATAAATAATAATATAATAATTAATAATATATTATTAATATATTATATTAATATTAATAATATTTATTTTTATTTAATTATTGAATTATTTTTTCAATCGGAAAGGAAGGCCGATAAAAACATATGTTACAAGTTGTAACATCGGCCTTCCTTTCCGCCGTCCTTTAGTATGAGCCATAGTAGACCTCTAAAAATTTCCTATGTGGTGAAACGTCTACATAAATTGCCAAAATATTTGGAGAAGATATCTGAATTCAACTCAAAGCTTTAGTTTCATATATAATTTAGTAATTTATTCTCGAGCACTAACGCCAATTCTTTCCCAGGGTCGTCGCCTAATTTCACGACATCGGGAGCAATGTGCGTGATGACGCAATACAGAAATCCCCGACCTCATGGACCTGTTTACATGACAAGTGAATGACAACTGCACCATGCTACAATATTATTAGCTGTAACTCACCAGTGGTGGGTATTCCATCATGCCTTGTGCCATATTCGGCGTAACAATTATGAGAATAAATTTAGGAATTTAGTTTTGCGGCCAAAACCTCTCCAAAAACACATCCAAACTTTCGAAGAATATGTTGGAGATCTCTTGTCCACTGAAAACCCCTCTCTGCCATGTCTGCAGAAAACAGCATGGCAGAAAGCGGAAGATTTCAACCGGCGATCAACGAGACGATCCATAGCTCTAAACAGTGCACTCTTATCTTATAAAGAACGGACAGTATCTTCAGGGATGTTTTAGTGGTACATAGATGTTTAAGACGTAAGAATAATGTGCCAAAGAAGGGACAAAATATACTTGTCCGCGAGATCGTCGGAAAAGGTGAGCAAATAACAACAACAACATCCTCAAGTTTTTGACAGATGCACGAAATATACGACCTAAAACGTCTCCAATATCGCGTAAATACACAACAGGTTTGCATGAATATATGCCTAAAGATTAAATAAGGCCTGGTCCGCTACAAAAGGAGATGGTAGGACAAGGCGGGATTTTGGCCTATACGTGGTGCGGTTGAAATAGAAAAAATAACATTTCCTATAATAATTATGTTTTAATGTAACGGTAAGAGAAAATATATGTACACAATATGTAAAAGTTCTAGATCGTTTGAGTTATGATTGTAGTTATGACATGAAACTGAAATCCGCAGCATGCGCTATTTTGTGAGAAATTCGGGAGTTGCACAAGTGCAGTCACGTGGTACATTTTTGGGTGAGTTCCGGCCGACGGCATATGGGACGTAACTAGCTAAATAATATATAGCCCTCCCGAGTATGAGGGCTATAGGTCGGCCCCAGTCACCTCCAGCGAGGGTTTTAGATAATTTTATTACGAATCACCCACCTCTGAAACTTCCGTACATCTAATCTCTATCCCCTCCTGCGCACTATTTTAAAATCTTGCGCACTATTGTGAAATAGTGACAACAGTACCCGAAGTGCTCCCGCCGTCACTCAGACCAGTCCGTCACTGAGACCAATCCGTCACACAGACCAATGCGGCAGTGATCAAGGCATCGCCGCGACTAAGTGCTCTATGGCACAGCGAGGAGTAGCGATTATCCTAGCTACCCAAGCCATTGTCTTAGCAGGGGACAGCCAGGAGCCGATCCCTCCATTCATCCCACTGCACTCTAAGCGTATATATTATATACAATTATAGTATTTTTCTACTCAAATGAGTGGATTCAGTTCTTGGTATTTTCTTGAATTCGAGTATTTCTTCAAACTTACTACCATTCTCAATGATTTTATATTGTTTTATTTAATATTTATTAGTTTTCGTCAAATTTCGAAGGTCCGAATTGAGTTTTCAAATAAATATTACCCCTGATTACCAGTTGTAAAAAGTTACGTGTCTGAATCCCTGAATTATTTATGTATGTCCTAATTATTTTGTAGTTGTAAATATTTTGCCCAATAAAAAGATTTAGTGCTCCATTTAAAAAGCATTGAGATAGCATTAGGTTGCATTAAACAAAATTGCCTTCCTGTGAATTAAATAAAATTAAAAAGTTTGTCATATTTGTATTGTTCAGTGTCCTTTTTGTAGGTAATTATTTTTTATTATATGATAGTAAAAAAAATACATAATAGCTTGCATTCTGTAGAAAACGGCAGTTACCTCCCCTTAAAGCTGACACAATGGTGGCCGTCTTCGCGTTCGCGAGTCCTGCTCGTGCAACCAAAACTTTATTAACATGATTCAATTCATCGATTTACCCCCCCACAGAGCCACTAACGACATATTACCAGTTGGGCAGAGCTCCCTAACCGGACCCTGATACATTGTTTAGGACGATGGCCGTCAGTCGTTACGCACCGGCGAGCACAGCTTTTCAACCCCCTGCTATCCCCAGCATAAACAGCATTGGTCTGTGTGACGGATTGGTCTCAGTGACGGATTGGTCTCAGTGACGGCGGAGCACTTCGGCCCCTTATCAATAGTGACGCATATATCGCCGTCTGAATTTTCCAGTCGAAAACTTCAACTCTCTACGCGCCATGTTGGTGACGTCACGCTATATGTGTATATGGGCCATTTGCAATTGAACATGGCGCGCGAAGTGAAAGTCGTCGACTGGAAAATTCAGACGGCGATATATTCGTTACTATTTCACAATAGTGCACAAGATTTTAAAATAGTGCGCAGGAGGGGATAGAGATTAGATGTACGGCAGTTTCAGAGGTGGGTGATTCGTAATAAAATTATCTAAAACCCTCGCTGGAGGTGACTGGGGCCGACCTATAGCCCTCATACTCGGGAGGGCTATATATTATTTAGCTAGGACGTAACCTGCGGGAGATTTGACGGTCGCGAAAATAACATTGAAGTCAATGGGAATTTTTTTTAAAACAAAGTTTTGCAGTTTGATTCTGGTAGATAATATTTCAGAAATGCATTAGCTTTCAAGCAAGACAACTTGTATAATTTTCACTCATATGAAACAGACGCTGTCAACGAAAAACTAGCGTGCTCCATGCAAATCTTACGACGCCAAACGACCGGAACTCACCCAGCAGGTCATGTGATCGACACTTGAGAAAGAGGCGAATGGGTTTAACTTGAGTCATTTATATGCACATTTAGACATGAACTGATGAAGGGCCCCGTTGAACCAAAACACCATTTAACTTGATGTGCGGTGGCATTATAACTCCACTACTGGAGAATCTTTTTGGTCCAAGCGGTCCTTCGTGTCTAAATGTGTGTTTAAATGACTCGATGCGGACCCTTTCACAAAATAGCACATGCTGCGGATTTCAATCTCATGTCATGACTACAATGATAGCGCAATCGAGCTAGAACTTTTAAATATTGTGTACATATATTTTCTTTTGTCGTTACATTAAAACACAATTATTTTGAGGGCATTTTATTTTTTCGATTTCAACCGTATCACGCATCTATAGGCCCATCTTGACATTTTCAAGTTAAATACTACACTAACGTTCCGTCATTTACCTTGACTTACGGAATAGAGTAAACTGTTCAAACCGAGAAACGCACATGATGTCATATAGCCAATCAAGATAGGAGCTTGCCAACACCGTGCAGCTAGGATTTTCTTTGATATCCAGGCGCCGCGGAGCATATTCAAAAGTGGGGGGGCTGACCCCTATCTCGACCATAAAGTGGGGGGGCTGAAGTCGCCCCTAGATAGGGCTTATAACATTACGGCTCCGAAAAGTGGGGGGGCTGAAGCCCCCCCCCCAGCCCCCCCGGCTCCGCGGCCCCTGATATCTGCTCGTGTGATCTCCAAATATGGCAAGTGGTGAGCGTATATTGATGTTAATTTGCTTCGAATAGCCAATCAAATTTGAATTTTAAAGAGGTCACACATTGCACTTCTCCTAATATGGACCACGGAATATTTATAGCCCTATGACATCACCAGACCTGTATTCTGATCAGATAATGTGTTACGTTCAGCCAAGGCAACACTTGTAGTGTTAGACTTGGGTAAGCGAAGATGGCATAGGCCAAAATCCCGCCATATCATACTATCTCCTTTGCGAAAGCTACTGATCACTCTACTGGATTTTGTTTTGTCTGAGTTTTAGCGAAAATGATCACTCTATCAAATATCTTTCTTGCATTTCCAATATCTAGGAGAGTGATCAATGACTCTCCTGGAGAAAAAGTTAGGAGAGCGATGGAGAGTGAGAGTGATCACTCTCCTTAAACCTGTTAAACTTGAGAGACTAGTTAAATGGCTTCTGTGATGGTGATGCACTTTTCTAGGGAAATGAGTGTTTAATACACCGACGGTAAGAGGTTACAGATCTAACAGTAGGAGTATTGCTTCAGCATTCAGGCTGATAATCGTGTCCATACTTCTTGGTGAAGTGAACTGGAGTGAGGTGATTTTGCTACCCAAACAAGCTCGAGTCAACGAATGGAACATGGTCATTGACTCATCTTCCCACAGCGTATCACGTTGGGCACACCGGTTCTCGTCAGATCACCGAAGTCAAGCAACATTGAGCTCGGTCAATACTTGGATGGGTGACCGGCTGCTGTACTGGCTGGGCTGATCAGTGTCCAGGATAAATATGGTGGACACCCTGATGTTCTGGCACATGTAGGCACCGTCATGATATGACTGACAAAATGTTGAAAATGACGTACTTAAATCCTACTCACTCACTGACTTCCCCAAACAGATACATTAAATACTGAAGATAAAAGAAAATTTACATTCATGTGTACAAGCTTTTTGAGTCACAATATTTGTGTACCACCCCCACATAAAATTGATAGTTTTGGGATTTTGCGTGATTTGACAGGTACATGATATTCGTACCTGGCCCTTGTAAAAGTTACAGGTTCGGACATTGGCAATTGCCAACATTTTAAGCCTCGCTAAAACCTATTTTGTTATCTGTTTTACAGGAGAATCTGAACCAGCGGAACTGACCCACTTGATGAAGCCAGGCGACTATATGGTGAAAATCAATCACGACTGTCGACAGACTGTCCAGCTCTTGGGTATATTCATAACAATAATGACCATGACAAAAATGATCAGTACAGACATGAAGTTTTATACTTCGGAATCATTATGCAGTCTAGACTCACTATATATATTGGGTCCTCATTATAGCTGCGCTGATATCAGATCCCTCTATCAAATATCTAGCTGATGGTTAACGTTTCATAGCTGCATGGTTGGTGAACCCCCCTCCCCCCCCCCAAGGAATATATGCATATCACTTCAACCTTTTTGTCATGTTTATGAGGCTGAAAATCTATACAGTGGTTCAAATTTGGTCTGCCAATAACAAATTTTTTTGTGAGGTCACACTGCTTGTCCACCCCTGAAGTGAGATCGTCAAGATCAGGAAACCGTGCAGGGAAACCAGCATCGCTTGACTCCCTTGCTGTACAGTTATATTCATTCCTTCCCATGAGGACATTGGTGATTTGTTACATGAAGGGTCTGTTATAATGTTGTGACATTCTATAAACAAAGAAGGTACGTGTGAGCGACCCTGAATTTCTTGGTACTACACCATGCTCCAATATCACTGTATCACTTTGAAAGCTTTCAGGGCATGTTTCATTTGTAAATATGCATGTACCAGGTACCTATTTTGGTGATATTGACCAAATATACTAGGTCCCCTAGTAAACATGTGGGACACCCGGGACTCTCACACAGGGCGATTCAGTTCACTAAATCACAACAGGAGAAATCCCAGCAAATTCAGTACATGTAAGTACCTTCTGGGACATAGTAACTTCAATGATCAAGTTGCAGACTCATTCTCACTTAGGCATGATCTCTGTAACAAAATTTGGTTTTGCATGAACTCTGAAAGGCCTTCATTTTGTGTGTTGACATTTGGACAGCTGCCCACATCTTGAGAGATAAACAAAACAAATTTTGAAGAAGTTGCACATTAATTTATATCGCCTAGTTTTTACCATCTTGTGTCACAGGATTTGACTTGATCGCCTATTAGGAAGTTTGGCATTTAAAATGGACTAAGTTAATAAATCAGAAGAGGGTGAGCGCACTACTGGTTTTCAGATGACAAAAATCCAATATTAGTTTTGCCGGAAATTGCCAAAGATCGATGGACCTGTCAAGGTCATTGTCATTATATGCTTGAATGTTTGTCACTACAACAGGGCTCTGTGTCAAGTTTGTTCAGGTATATGGCCTTGTGGGGCTTCCGGGGATTGACCTGGGATGTCGTTGTGCACGCCGCATGTCATGGTGAGAATAAGCCTCAGCTCCTCAGAGAGCTTGTCGTAAGGGGTTCCCAGGTGTGAAAAAGAATATGACCCCACCCGTGTGGTTCCCGGGTGTGAAAAGGAATAGGACCCAACGTCGTGATATGACTGAAATATAGTTGAAAGCGACGTTAAATCGTATTAACTCAATCACTCACTCAGGCATAGTGTGGATGTATTACATGCCTCCCAATCACCGCCCCTTGCGATCAATATTTTGTCCCCCCAAGTTCAACGGGATAATGTAATACCAGTAGTTTGAAATTCACCGAACTCGTTTTAAGGTTAAAGGATAAATTTGCCAACCCGTCACACCCACCCATGCAGCTCCTCTGGATGCAAGGCATGAATTATCACTGCGGTAGACAAATGGTAGATGACTGGTCAGTCTATAACCAATCAGATTTGTTGTTACAGGTACTTGACAGCCGAGAGACAGAGACTACAGGAGGCCAGGATGAGACTGAAGGAGAGTAGGGTTTACAATGATGATATCTCCCCTGCTTTCTCTATATGTGAGTTCTCCAGTCGATTCTTTCCACATTGGTCAAATATTAGTTCATAATAGTACTTTGCTGCATACTTTACCCGTAGTACCCTAAACTATGACTTCAGTTGCACCAAAGTTCTAAGTTGGCCAAACCTAAAGTAGCTCATAGCAATGGTTTGTTGCAAACTGCTGCCAAAGTTTTTTAATCGGCATCAATCTGAAAACTCTTCTCATTATCCCCCACCCCACTTTTACACCTTAGTTGTTTTCCGACATGATTGTGACCGCTTGATAGGACGGGTAATGTCAGGTAATTGGGTAGATACTTCATGTAGGAAGCTATCATCTGGGTCCTTGTGTGACAGAAGAGACTCATTGTTGTCCCTGGACTTGGCTATTGTATGCATTGTCTCGTGATTCTTATATGGAGTATGAACCGGTAATTAATTTATCTAGCCACAGCATGGCATCACTGCAGTACAGTGCTCCCATAATCCAGGGGAGATAAGCAGGAGTACTTTTCACTTTTTCACATTCACCCTGTCAGAACTCTGACCAGTTTTGAGTGGTGTTTTCATGTACCTTTCATAGATTTCTATCTGCTAATTCTCTCATAAACTAAGTTGTACTTAGGTATATGACAAAACAAACACAACTAGGGTAATTCTTCTAAGGATTCCATCACAGGAAGGGAAATTTTCCAACGTAAAATCTGGACTGATCAAATTTATTGGAACAAGAATTTGACAAACTGGTCCAAACTCATGTAGGTAATCCCTTATTACTTTGTTATTTCAATGATTTTAGAGAGTGATCAAATTTATTAGAACAGCCGATTGAAGTTTAATAGGGGGATTGAATTATTAGAGGCATTAACACGACAACTTTTTGGAATTATTTAGAAACATAAATTTGCATTTCACCTTTAAATCTCACTTCGAATTAACCTGTCATTTGTGATATAGAATAATACAATGTTGTAGTGTTTACTTTACAGCTAGTCCTGTGAGTGAGCCAGAGTGGTTATACAGGACTGAGAGGTATCGTGATCGGACTGACATCAGGGCCAGTGTTCACAGTGTCCATGCCGTGAAGTCCATTATCCAAGAAAACTGCCAGAGAATATCAGCAAATACTGGACATTGAGGTGAATAAAGTGGGGTAGAGAAAACTAGACTAGGTTACTTCACATGCTATCAAACTAGAAGTTCGGTAACCACTGGCATTTGGAATTTACAGCAAGTGAGTTTATTTTTCACCCATGTTAAAAGCCAGTAAGTGGCAAGTGCTGATATCTTGATTCATACAGAATTTTGGGACTTGTAAGTCATGACTACATGAAATACTATAATCTTAGGAAACTTAGGAAAGTTACAAATTTGGTGGGTGATTACATCTTCAGGGTGCAAATGCTACATTAAAATCCTAGAACGTACTTAAATTTTGCAATGCTAAGGCTTGGAAAGTCATTGACATATCTTTAGAAAGTACTTAAATTTCAAACTGCTGCTCGAGGCCTTGAAAGTAATTCAAATATGACAATTTTAGAAAAGGTCCTCAAACATGTAAAAAATCTGTCATTAATTTCCTGTGTATTTGTGAAAGTAGGACTAAAAATGTAAAAGTTAGAGAATTCAACATATCACAACAGTCAGAGGGCAACCACATTTTGTTATCTTATTTGTCCATGTATGTGAATATGTGTTTGCAGATCACTACATTTCATAAAAGTTATTGCTGAGATTTTATTCAATGGTCTTCATTGCCATATTCCCACCATCAGTCAGGTACTGCAAATCAGTCTAGAGGTACTTACAAAGTCCTTGAATATATTCACCAGATAACTTGCATGGAAATACCGGAACACATGACAAATCTCGAAAAATTCGCTTTTTTCTCAAGTTTTGATCACGTGAACGGTCACCACTGGCTAAGTTCTGGTTTTCCCTTTCAAAGATATGTATGGAGCATGCGAGTTTGTCACTGATAGCTTCTGTTTGACTGCCGAATCTGCGTGTATGTAGATGTGCCTTCATGATGTCAGGCGGAACTCCAAATGTACAAAAACAAATGTGACAAAACTGTACAAAAGCACCCAAAATAAATGTCACTACAATGGATATGTTATCTCTGTATATTGTATCCTGAATGTACACGGTCTGTTTTAAATAATAATAATAATGACACTCTATTTGCAGTAAATAAATAATATTTATGTGTATTATATATTTACAATAGAGCAAGTGTAGAAGAGGAGTATGAGAGGATATACAGGCCTTACAATGGTGAGCCAGGACCTCATAGTTACCAACCATGGCAGAGGGAGAACCTCAAAATGGTATAATTATTAGCACTTTCTTATTTACTGTTCATTTTTTGTCTCAAATATCTTGTGTTTTGTCATAAACCATGAGCTTCACTCATGGTTCTGTTCACTAGGTTCTGAATATCAGCCCTGTCATGCCTCCGGTAATCCGGGGCAATATTTGATATTAGCAACTCAAAATTTCTTTCCCCAAATTTGTTTGTTTGAAGACTAAAATACAAGAAGTTTTCAATAAAACTCAATTGCCTGGGAAATGAGCGGGTGAGGGGGGGTCTGATTTTAGAGGAATTACCATAGCACCCGACGCCGGAAGAGCTAAAACGGAGACTGCAATATTGAGATCCGTCAAAATTAATATTTTGTTTCCGTACAATAACTTTCAAAAACCTGAACAGATTCTTTCCAAATTTGGTATGCGGGTTCCTCGCATCAAGATCTCGCTTGACATTGTTTTTCACGCTGATCCACCTACTGAAGACCAAAATACAAGTTTTCAATAAAACTCAATATCCTGGGAAATGTGTATCGGAGGGGAGTCTGATTTAAAACAATATAAACATTGTGGCAAAAATAGATAATATTTTACAGTAGGTAATAAATATAAACTATAGGGTTATGTTTGATTTATGGTCAAACAATATTATTTTCAGGAATTTCGCTGGTAAATGTAACTTCTAGCTAAAAAGGAACTGTAAACATATCTCCCTCCTTTAGAGACTCATCTATTACTAGCATCTTCGGTGTTGACTGTATGCAAACGCCCACAGAGAATTATCTAGAAAACTCAAAAGAAGTTTTTGACCTCTATGTGCTAGAATTGTAAGTTTAACTATTTTATAAATTTTGTTACGTAAATTCCCGCTGGAAATAGGAAGCACACATACCTATGAACGTTGTCTGGAAGTGGTAATACGCTAGGTTTAGTATTTTCAGACTTGTTGATTTTTATACGCCCGCAAAAAGGCGGACGTATTATGTCTGTCTGTCTGTCCGTCTGGCTGTCCCTCCTGTCTGGTCTATATCTGGGACAGTTTTCCATCTACAGTTCTAATTTTTGATGAGTGGATACCCTACGGGGAGACGATGTGTCGCATACTAAAATGAAGGTTGAGGTCAGAGGTCAAAGGTCACTGGCCTAAAAAACAGAAACTCACTGAAGTGTTCGGTCTATATCTGTGAACATTTTCTATCCACAGTTGCATTTTTTTGTGAGTGGATACGCTAGGTGGAGACTGTGTGGCATACCAAAATTGAGGTTGAGGTCAGAGGTCAAAGGTCACTCTTGCCTAAAATCAGGAAATCATTAAAAAATTCTAATCTTTTGTGAGTGAATTCAATAGGGGGAAATGAAGTGTCGCATACCAAAAAATAGGTCAAGGTCGAATGTCACTGTGACCCCAAAATCTGGAAATTATTAAAAATAACATTTTTTTTGTGACAGTAGATAAATTAGGGGGACATGATGTGTCACATACCAAAATGTAGGGCAAGGTCAAGGTCACTGGGACCCCAATATCGTGAAATTGTTGAAAATCATGATTTTTTGTGTCCATTGAAAAATTACGGGGAGACGGTTTGTCATGTTCCAAAATTTAGGTCAAGGTCAATAGTCTAGGTCACCGTGACCTCAAAATCAGGAAATCATTAAAAATAACTTTTTTCTGCCTATAGATACATTAGAGGGACATGATGTGTTACATACCAAAATGCAGGTCAAAGGTCAAGGTCACTGTGACCCCAAAATCAAGAGATCATTAAAAGTCACATTTTTGTATGCCTGTCGAAGACGAGGTTGTGTAATGCGATATTGCGTTCTGTCCATTCATCCATTAACATTTGTTGTCCATGCAATATCTCTAGTTTCAAGGTATGGATTGATACCACACTTTGAGTGTACCTTCCGCAAAACAAGAGTTTTAGGGGGTGTGGGTTGGTATTAGGGTGAAGTGTCGAAATATGGGGTCTCTATATATAAGCCCATGCTTTATATAAATCCACAACAAGGTGTTGTACGTTGGGTGAATCAAGAAATAAACGGTATACCACCAAAAAAAATACATCAGCATATTCTACAAGTATCACTTTATATATTCTCGTCGTCAAATTAGTAAATTTGTGCAATTTTATAATATCCGGGCGATTCAAAATCCAAAGTAACTGCCCGTTCATTCCGGCACACAGAGATGATGGCCCAGTTCTTTCTCAATTCTGATTGGTCAGTCGCGACACACCTCCGGCAATAGAGGTCACACACTGATCAGTTGACCAATCAGAATTGAGAAAGAAGTGGGCCATCATCTCTGTGTGCCGGAATGAACAGACAGTGACGTTGGATTTTTAATCGCCCGGCAAAGATATAAAATTGCTCAAAATTGCACAAATTTACTAATTTGATGACGGAAATATATAAAGTGATACTTATAGAATAAGCTGATGTATTTTGTTTGGAGGTTAACCATTCATTTCTAGATTCACCCAAAGTGCGTTTCACACCTTGTTATGGATTTATATAAAGCATGGGGTTATATATAGATACCCCATATTTCGACACTTCACCCTAATAATACCACCGTCCACACCCTCCAAAACTCTTGTTTTGCGGGCCTGTGCTCACATGGCAAAGAGGAGCCATACATTTTGAGATCAATTTGGCAAAGGTCAAGGTCATAGTCCCCCCAAAACTGAATCAAGTTTAGCTGACTATATGTGTTAGGTTATAATATTCAAAGTTCTCTCCCCCAAATGTATATGGTATTGTCCTGTGGAGTTGTCTCCCATGTTTGAAACAGGTACATTTAGTTAAACTGCTGTGAAATAAAAAAACATACTAGGAACTGCCACTAGGCATTCCAAACACAGTGGCATGGTGTGCCATGTTGGAACTCCTAGGAACTCCATGCCATACAGTTTGGAACTCGGCAGAAAAAGGATGGCTTATGCCATACCATGCAGCGGCATGGGGGATAGGCCATTCCAACTGGAACTCTAATCCATCCAGATCAGAACACCAAACTGGGCATGGTGTATCCCATTTGAATAACCGGCATATGCCATCCCTACCAGGGAACTCTGTTCCTAATTTCAAGAAGCTCCCTTACTAATTTAACAGAGAGAGGGGTCCTTTATGAACTTCATACCTGTCTATTAACTCAAAAACAAAGGTTAACTTCATCACTTTCTTCTTCCTTCATGAAAAATTCTCTCATCTGAAAGGAATCCATTTGCAGGAAAACTACTATTTTCTTGTCTTTGACTATTGTCGATTTCAGTGTTGGATAAGTGAGCTCTCAGCTCTTTCTTCAAGATCAACTAGTTACCAAGAGTTAAGCTCATTTCAGTTTATCATTCAATATAAGATGTGATATATGTTACATGTACATTCTCAGAAGCACAAAATTGTAGACCAATCTCTGGATTGCTAGCTACCAATTGGAATCAAAGCTATTAAACAATCTTGAAATTTGGACCAAATGTAATTCCAGATATATTGAAGCCCCTTGGACTCGTTAACAATTTTGGTGTTATTAATGTTATTATACTGCACAGCACCATAAGCATGTCGGAACTTGTGACATTATTATCAAACGATAAACCACATCGCAACGCAACACTGTTACAAAACAGTTCCACTCTATGCATTGCTGTGACGTGATGCTCGCCAGCTGCATGTGCGGATGCTGATTTAATGGCCTCATCTGCCTATTTATCAACCATGTTCGTACACCTTAGACGTCTCACACTGTTTCAGGACCTGCCTACGTACACCCCGGACAATGTGAAGACCGCCTTAAGGGAGCAGTCCCCCGCCTCAGGACTTCTGTTCGCCGGCATTCTTCCGGTCTTACAGAATGAAATGTCCGCTGCCAGGACCACGCATACATATTTTGTGCCCCAGAGGAAGCGAGCAGCTCCTATGGCTTCGATGTCGTCTTCCTCGGAATCTAAGAAAGCTCTTGCTGAGAGTTCTTCTGGGAACTTCAAAAGGGGGGAGGTGGCCGATGTAAACGAGGACGCGGAAGAGGGAAATCCGCTGACCCCCCCAAGAAGTGAGGGCACGGGTCATGCAGATGTTCCTTCTGCATGGCGAAACCACACTATGCCGCCTTTCCCGATCAGGCCAAATTCGGTTTTTACCCCTCGGCCAAAATTTGGCCGAAGGGTATTGTCGTCGTCATGTACGTCTGTCCGTCTGTCCGTCCGTCCGTCTGTCCGTCTGTCCATCACACCTTTCTCGTTACCAAGATATCTTCAGAACGACTTACCCTAGGCACACCAAACTTGCAGTGCACATCCGTATGCTTGTGACCCAGAACCCTATTGAATCTGGACCTGATTGGATGGAAACTTTGGCGGCCATCTTTAATTTATGCGAAACCATCACAGCTTTCTCGTTACCAAGATATCTTTAGAACGACTTAACCTAGGCACCCCAAACTTGCACTGCACATCCATATGCTCATGACCCAGAACCCTATTGAATCTGGACCTGATTGGTTGGAAACTTTGGCGGCCATATTTAATTTATGCGAAATCATTAATCTTGTGTATCTTAAGTACCATTTCTGTGTTCAGTGTGAAACTTGGTATAGATCATCGATGCATCAAGAAACTTCAAAGGAATGACCAAACCAGTTCCCTGATTCGGTGAAAATCTTGGCGGCCATCTTTAATTTATGCAAAATCTTCAATGAAATATATCTCTGATACCATTCAAGTGTTCTATACGAAACTTGGTATACAGCATCGATGTATCAAGAGATCTGCAATGTATAGCCACATCAGTTCCTCTGAGTGGCGGGAAGGATGGGCGGCCATCTTTAATTTATGCAAAATCATTAATGATCTCTATCTCTGATACTGTTCGAGTGCTCGATGTAAAATTTGGTATATATCATCGAAGCATCAATAGACTTACGATAAATGACAGTTCTGGCGTTTCTGATTGGGCGGAACCTTGGCGGCCATCTTTAATTTATGCAAAATCTTCAATGATATATATCTTTGATACCATTTCAGTGTTCTATATGAAACTTGGTATCCAGCATCGATGTATCAAGAGACTTGCAATGAATAACCACATCGGTTCCTCTGAGTGGCGGGAAGGATGGGCGGCCATCTTTAATTTATGCGAAATCATTAATGATCTATATCTCTGATACGGTTCAAGTGCTCAATGTAAAATTTGGTATACATCATCGATGTATCAATAGACAATTCTGGTTTTTCTGCTTGGGCGGAAACCTTGGTGGCCAGCTTTAATTTATGCAAAATCTTTAATGATGTTTATCTTTGATACCATTTCAGTGTTCTATATGAAACTTGGTATACAGAATCTATGTATCAAGAGACTTGCAATGAATAACCACATCAGTTTCTCTGAGTGGTGGGAAGGATGGGCGGCCATCTTTAATTTATGCGAAGTCATTAGGGATCTCTATCTCAGATAATTTTCAAATGTTCGATGTAAAATTTGGTATACATCGTCGATGCATCAACAGACTTATGTAATGAATACCGGTTTCTCTGATTTGACGGAAACGTTTGAGGCCATTTCTAATGGCAAAATTTTTCATAATCTGTATATTTGTTACTTGACAGTGACTGCTTGGTGTTCCTGAAGTCTTGTTTTAAATTGAATACATTATGAATGGCTGGCGCCCAGAGCCGAGGGGTTTTCAGATGCGCAGCTTCGTATTCCTGTAAGCAGGAGACTTTCCCGGTTTTGGCAGAATTGGGAGGCAATTCGGGTGGAATCGTGGGTGGTGAACACCCTACGGCACGGGGATCGGCTGGAGTTCGCCACAACTCCCCTGTTGACTACCTCGCCCATGTCGTCACGGATTCCTGTGCGGCAGGAGCACCTGATGGAGATCCAAAACTCAGTGGACAAGTTGGTAGAGAAGGGTGCAGTTATGGAACGTCTTCCAACCGATATGTCCCCGGGCTTTTATTTTCCGGTATTTCTGGGCCCCAAGAAGAATACCTCAGAGATTCGCATGGTTATCAACCTGCGTCGGCTGAACAAGGACTTCTTGGCCCCACCTCCTCATTTCCGCATGGAGTCGTACCATTCTATTCGTACGGCTCTAAGGCAAGGAAACTGGATGACGTCACTGGACCTCCAGGACACCTACCTGCATGTTCCGATTTTCACGAGGGCAAATCAGAGTTGACACCATCGCAGTCTCGAGTCTTCCTCGGAGTTTCGTACGACACCCTATCTGTGTTAGTGAAGCCTCCAGAAGACCGCTGGAAGAAACTTCAGGTAGCGGTGCCGGAGTTCATTTCAGCACCGCACAGGAGTGCTCTCCAATTCGCTGCAATTATCGACCTGTTAACCTCTACTCAAGATGTAACACCTCGAGGCAGGTTGCATGTTCGACCGTTGATGATGCACCTCAACAACTTTTGACCGAAACGACACCTACGTCCATCTCTCCCTGTGACAGAGCATGTCAGGCGTCTCCTTCACTGGTGGCTGCAGCAGGAGAATGTGATGATCAGTGTCTCCTTCCTACCTGTTTAGCCATCCCATCAACTATTCTCGGACGCATCGATGGAGGGATGGGGAACACATTTGGGTTCGAGGTCAATATCCGGCTTGTGGAACGACAACCAGAGGAAGTTGCACATCAATGTATCAGAGTTTCTTGCTGTGTACCTCTCCATACAGAGATTCCTTCCAGACCTAACGAACAAAAGCTTGTTAGTAGCAACTGACAACACGACTGTTCTGGCCTACATAAACAAGCAGGTTGAAACCCACTCCCCCCAGCTTCTGGATCAGGCACAGAAGTTCTTCAACCTTTGTTGGAACAACGGAATTTCTGTGCAAGCCCGTCACATTCCTGGTCATCTGAACGTATTGGCGGACACATTATCCAGGCCAAGCTTCACGAGGACATCCTAGCCCAGATGTCTCTGGTCATGCTGGTATGGGAGATGCCGAATGTAGATCTGTTTGCCACCCGTTGGAACCATCTACTGTCGGTCTATGTGTCTCTCCTGTTCCGGATCCAGCAGCACTGGCAATCGACGCCCTGTCCTTGGACTGGTCCGACATGATTGCGTGCGCATACCCGCCACCAGCAATCTTGTCACAAGTTCTCTAGAAGATCCGAGCACACCCTTGCGTGGTCTAACTTGTGGCTCCGTGGTGGCCCATTCGTCCATGGTTTGCAGACCTGATGGATCTTCTCATAGACGTGCCTCGTCAACTGCCGCTTTGGTGGAACCTGCTTTGTCAGCTGAGATCCAGTCTTTACCACTCGATCTCTGGTCTGTTTCGTCTGACGGAGTTCAAGTGCTCCAGCATCAGCTCGCTAAGACTGGATTTTCTGTCGAAGCGTCCGAGAGGATGGTCCGGTCCACTACTCGCTGGGCTGGTGGCTGCCCAGTCCGGTGCAGACTCGTCTTCTAAAGACTAGACCCCTAGATATTTTTATAAGTTTTTCAAATTTGGTAAGTTGTCTTGCTCTCCCAAATTTTCAAAACAAAGTGGGAAGGGGGGGCATCTTGAGTCTAGTGTCGGTCAGCTTACCCACTGGGCCTGTGATTATTATAGGTCGGGTGATTATATCAAAGGCCATATTGTCATGATTATACCTTTATGGCCTTTGATTAACGCTGACTCCTGTACACGATAGCAATAAAGTATGTGAAGGTCAGTTTAAGCTTGGAAATAGGAAAATTGTTTTTCAAATTTTTCATATTTTTCACTCCATGTTGCTCCAAGGGCAGTCCATGGTTTGGTAAGTATAGTGCTGCAGTGATTTCATGTATTAAGCATGAAGTCACTGATTACAGCACGGCAGACATAGCTTCTTATTGGTATAGAGCTAATATATCCATGGTTTCACCAGGAGTTTTGAATTCCATGTTCTTGCGTAACATCTCTCATTATTAAAAGGTATTTGGGCTCTTGTTACGCAAGTTCGGGTGAGATCAAGCCCGTACACAAAATCCGCATGCAGTAAGTCGGATTAGCTGACAAGGGGTCGAGGCTGTTGTTCTGCAGGAACAATGCCGATTTCGCACCTAATTCCCCAGGGTGTTGGTCGAAACTTGGTATTGTTTCAGTCCCAGTGGCGCCGGAAGTTGTGTCGGGTTGATCCACTCGTGGTGGTTAAACCATGTAAGGCTCTTTTAACTACTTTCGGTCTGCTTTTCTGGTCCCTGTGGGTTCTAGTATGGCATCCTCTAGGTCTCGGTAAGAACATTCTGTCCTTTCCTTTCCGGTTCCGTTATGTGGGCCGGAAGTTGAGTCGGGTTGATCCACTCTTGGTGGTTAAACCATATAAGGCTATTTTAACTACTTCCGGTCTGCCATTCTGGTCTCTGTGGGTCCCAGTTTGGCATTTTCAGGTTCCGGTAAGAACATTTTGTCCTTTCCGTTTCCGTTTTTTTAGTCAGGTTGATACACCACTTCCGGTGGTGAAACCATATAAGGCTCATAAACCATATACGACAGCCATTCAGACCCCTCGCTAGCATTATTTGGCGTGGCGCAGTGCCATGCCCCCTAAAATCCAGCGCCATGCCCCAAAAATCGGCGCCAGCGCTGCCCTCATCTTTGGAAGCAGAGCGCCATGCCCGAAATATCGGCTCCAACTGCATTTTTCACTTTCTGTAGGATACTTACTCTGTACAAGCATCCTACTCTAATCCTGAAAAACGTTTATTCAATCTTTATTGGTCAAATTACCCTTCAATTCTTCCAAGGGCTCAGTTTGAAACATTGTCTAACATCGTTGAGCACATGTTTGTGCTGCCATGTTTGTTTTCCTGTTTGCTAGGGGCTGAATGCAAGATAAAATCCTAATTGTTTGAAAAAAATAAAAGAATCAAGGGAAATAACTCCTTACAGTAAAGAAACAGTGAGAAATGAGAGTTTCCTTTCTCTATAGATGTAGGCTCAACAGAACAACCATTATAGAATGGAAAAGATAATACAATACATGGGTTAGGCAGCAGCAGCCAGTTTGATCAGCAATTTGATGAAAAGAAATAGAATTCATGTAGTGCTTCATTCTTTCTGATCTGGATTTTATCATGACAGCTGGCTTAACAATTATCATACAGTACAAGGCAGAAATAACTTGTTCATAAACGCGAGTAGAACGCGAAGTAATCGGGACTGACCCGCGCTAGTTTATTGAAGAAGTCGCGACTATAAATTTCGGAACACGCGGTTTAGACCCGACTGCTTTCTGTAAACGCGTCAGCGTGTAAAAGCGGCCGATGTCGCTATTGATGCGATCGTCTCGGGTTTTAGCGCGATCCACAGGCATATTTCGAAAGGGATTACTTTATTGATCGCGTCAGATGGAGTCTTGTTGGCCGAACAAGCCAAGATTGACCGCCACGTAAGCAATTCCCCACACAGTAAAATGTTCGTCGAGTGAAAGCTCATTGATAGTCCACACCATTCAATAACGAAATAATCGGAAATATGAGTTCAAAGTTTATTAAGAATCATACTATAAACGTATAAGAAGTTTTTTTTGTTGAAGACGTACCTTCATTGTGATGGAAATTGAGAAAATCAGCGAAGAATTTGCCGTTTTTTGAACCATCTTCAGCGTCATCGAAATCTCATTTCCCGCGGTAGAATGTGGGAGATATTGGCCTCATTCCAAAGGCCATTTCCCCCACTTTCGACCTATGATGAGTGATTTAACAACTAACAAAGAAATCACGTAGAATTTGATTGAATAGACATGTCCTTGTCATGAATATTCGTTCGATAAAACAAGGTCGACTGAGCTGGTTAATACCGCGAAGCTGATTAGTTGAGAATGAGGTCATCGTAGGAGAGTCTGTGAGACAATCGCAGCGATTGACCGGCTGTCTGTCTGTATGCCGGTCTTCAGTGCCGAGTGAATTTATCGCAGAGAAAATGCCTCAGTTGGAAACTTTAGCGAGCCGACTGTTGGATTTACAATGGAAATAAAGGGTTTCTCCGATTTATATGTCGGATTAAAACCCACAAAGATGCTGTACTGGTATTTTAGCACGATCGTCCGCTTGAATTGAGCGAATCGCGATGAGATTTGTTATGAAAATTATCGTTTGGCTGGGACATAGACGCAAGGTAATGCTCATTGTTGCCGAAATCAATTTTTTTTCTCGCCTGGTCTGGTTTTATTTTAGACACAAAAAGGGCAGATATTTTCAAGGACAGATTAATTAAAGTGTGGGCTTACTGAAAATATATATATTTAGCGGGGTATCAATCAAAATATATATATTTAGCGGGGTATCAGTCAAGCTACATAACAATATGCGTATATAGCATATTGCTTCAAAAAACACGGTCCATAACAAAATCCTCCCGCATGCATTCATCTGAGCATACAAGGCTGACAAACGAGACTATCAGCAAGTAGCAAAGGAACTCGTTTATTTACAACACGCGACTTGTTCTGATCGCGTCATGCAGTTACGGCGTACCGTCGACGCGTTTCAGTCGAGATTATGCTTTTGTTTTTGCGCGATTTAGGCGAGTTTTCAGGCTGCGATTAATAAATTATAGTCGCGAAAATGATTTTTTTCACTCGCGTTTATGAGCAAGTTATTTCTGCCTTGTACTGTATGCATGTGTTAGAAATGACTCAACATGGAATGTGGTTATGTGATTATGCTAATGAAAATAAAATAAAAATCAGTAAAGGCATTATTGCAATAGGACTCTGATTGTGGTTGCCCTGGCTGTGAAAGAGAAATTCCACGACACAGGGAAAATTGACTTCAAAACAAGTTTTTCTGCTTTTCTTTCTATATTATTGATAAGGAAAATAAATTCTCCATGGACAGCAGATGTCTATTAAATGTTGGATTTGTCTCACAAGAGGATATTGGGAGTTGTTATCACAGTTAACTTTGATGGTGGATGTCTGAGTATACTTTCAATAACTAATTGAAATCGAATAAATTTTTTTCAAGTTAAATTTTTAGTTCCTCTCGTATCAAATGAGGTCATTCCCATTGATGTGAAGCTGAACAAAACTAAAGTTACAACACTTTTTAATTTTCTTCTAGAAGCTGATCTCTGACATAGAATTAATTTTTTTTAAATGGGCTTAAAAAAAGAAAACAATATTTGAATAAATTTCAATAATTGATTGGAAATATATGAGGGATCTGCCATCAAATATCCCACAAGCCAGGCAACTGTGGTTGTTGTGTTAGGAAATCACCTAATGAATACCATGATAGTTCACTTAAATTGATGGATCTGAAATGCCCCAAAATTGCTTCTGATGGCTCTCGGTGCACCGCGAGGTCTTTGGTGGCTAGTGGGCCCCAGACCCCCGGCTAAAATGCCTAGGACTCGCTTTTCCCCCATGCCCCTTTGAATTCCTGACTAGGGGTCTGCCATTTTCAGTTACCTGCGGGTCCTGATCTGGCATATGATGCCGTATGTGACAATCCCCTGATTGGTGGAGACTTCCGGTACAAACGGATCTACAATGACCTAGAGGATTTGATCACGTTCATGTTCCCGTCTCCTCTCGGGTCAATGCGGAAGTTTCGTTTTTTTGGTGAGATAAACCAAATCCGACAACTTTTGACATCCACTTATGTTAAGCGCACATGCCACTTCAGGTTTCTGCGTAGTTTCCGGTTTGGACGCCAAATCCGTTTGATCTGTAGACTGACCCATCGATGAGACGTCATGGGATCATGCATCGACGCTATACTCGGGTTCTGACTATGATCACGATCCGTAGCGACATTCATTTTCCGAGGTATTTCATATTCTTTACGAGATATACCCGGATATCTTACGACCCCAGCCACTGAAGTCCTCTCGCCTTCCAACAATGTCATACATGTAGGCTCCGTCCACGACAGCCAAGCAGACGTCATTACCTGTATCACATGCTATTCACGGATTATGTTCCATTATTGGGACGGTTTTGGCTAGCCTAAGACATGTCTTAAATAACGGACAGGCGTGCACTCTTTAGGTCGATTTCATTTTTCCATAATTTGGGATAAATCTACCTCCAGTGTACAACATCCATGGTTTAGCGTGTGACGTTAAGGTCGCTGATCCGGAACCAGAATTCGCCTACATTGTCATGGCAATAAATTCCGGTCAAGATCTTGATCCTGCTAACTGGTAACCAATCTTCTGTTATTGAAGATGTTACACGACAGGGGGTAGCCATTGTCTCTCAGCCTCTGTATTGAGCAGGCTGTCGTACTCAAGTTAGCAACCAGTTATAGTTATGAACTGTTATTACTGGTGGATCTGCAAAACGTGATATTTAAGTCTAATGCGGTCGCATTAGTCATATCCACGTTCAATGCGGCGATACTATTTCACCTAAGACACTAGTCTTACCTATCATTGGTGGTGAACTACTCATCATACTTGGTTCCCAACGATACTTTGAAGAGTAATCGCATGCATAATCGCTGTTGTTTAATGGCATTATTCCGTCTCTCAGGGAATCAATACAGTAGGTCATGTAGGTTGAGCCTCCTAGAGCGGGTGGTTCGGAGGCCACTTATGGGCATCTGCATACGTTTTCGGTTTCCCAGCCAAACATTCCAGACCGACAACTTCCGATTCGTAACCGAAGGGGAAGTAACAGTCATCTGGTCATAAACCGCAACAGCAAGATCAGTTTATTCCTGACTAGGGAAATACTGGTAATAAGCACCTAATTAACCCCAACCTTCCTGTACAGGAAGATCTTAGGTTTGGCTGGTAAATAAGAAGCAGCAGGATGGGTGACATATTGGCCGTGTCAATTCTATTGTCATGGCAGGACTACGATTTGCTACTACTTCCAGGCCCAGCAAACCCCAACCTTCATGTAAAACAGGAAGTTCTAAGGTTTGGCTGCAACAATGCCATCTCGTATTCTAGTACGTACGGCGCATCTTCTGGCAACAGAAGTATGTAGTAATAGAACTTCCGGTCACTGACCG
Organism: Hanleya hanleyi; assembly: GCA_036873755.1. Lineage (NCBI taxonomy): Eukaryota > Metazoa > Mollusca > Polyplacophora > Lepidopleurida > Hanleyidae > Hanleya > Hanleya hanleyi. Next base: position 89,897 of record JAVTVY010026608.1, on the reverse strand, counting down.
GTCGCCCAAGTTCTATTCATTGATGTCTCTTTAAGAAATGAAGACACGTACATCAGATATGCGCATGGTTATAAACCTGTGCAGGCTGAACAAGGATCTCCTGTCGGAAGCACCTCACTTCCTCATGGAGTAGTCTAGCAAGACCAGCCTGACTCATCAGATACATCATCCGAACGCATGACACGATCATACATAGAAACTTCTGCTCGTAGCCATGCGGTAACGGGTGATATCTGAGTGTATAGGGCATTTCCCAAATGGTCACATCCGATTGGTCCCGTTAGCTCCGACATCGGCGCAATCACATTCATAAAACGAAGACACACCTCCAGAAAGCGATCGATTGAACCGATCCCTTGGTGGGCCTCCGAATGCCCCCATCACAAAATAAAAAGCATATCATTTTCCTGTGAACTGTCGCCAATTTTATTTTTGTCGGGTTTACCAAGGGTAAACCCAACATTAGTATCACTTTTCAGTTTTTCTTTTTTCTTCTGCACATGTGTAGTTTTGATCTCCTGCCCGGAGACTGTTCTCATTTGATGCCCCTTACAGCATTCACAACAGGCCTCGCACAAGCCATGCAATTCCAGGCGCTAAGAGTAATGGAATTTCGTTGAAAGGACATGGAAAGTCAGAGGAAATATATGTACAGAGCCAGGAAAAATGAGTGGAAAAAGCTAAGTTCAGCGAAATTTATTGCGGAATAAAAATCCAAACAGCCGTGAAACGTGTTTGCTGGTGACCCTTCGCCAGATTGGAACGAGGTCAGACAGCTCATTTACATATTTTGTGTAGTCCATTGGTTGAACTAAACTCGTGACTGTTTCCCGCTGAATTAATATTCATATTCTGTGACGTGTATTGGTCGAGGTCATAATGTCGACAGCTGATTGGCTCACGCTCTTGACATCTGTACTAATTTATGTATCAGAACAGTCACCATTTGAACTGGTCAAATTGCAGTCGCCATTGTTCGTTGGTTTGGAATTTAGCTTTGGGCTAATTTTGCCGATGCCGGGAAAATGCAAATTTAGTGAACATTGGCTGAGACTGGATGATTATAACTGTGCTTGTCCCGTCACGGTGAGAGGACAGCAATGTACACGGTGTGTCAAACAAATGTGGATCTGTCCAATATCGGCGATGGTCCTTTACGGAGCCATACAAAAATTACAGGATACACAAACTTTACACACATATTCTTGAGGTTGTTCTATAACTATATGGCACTTTATGAATTATTATTACGAATATGAATTTTAATATTTTTGAACATTTTTCAATCTTTGGTAAACTACCTTACAACAAAATATAGTGCAAGATCACAAAGATGATCTTCACTTTAGATAGGGAATCGTCCTTAATGCGTTTTTGATACACATAGCTGGTGGGGCTAATTTTTGTCTAAAAAGTGCCAAATTGACCATTTGAATAGATAAAGAATAATCAAGACCTACAGACAAACACAACCAGACTTACAGTGGCTCAAACCTGCCGTATTTTGCACTTTTCGGTGCATTTACAGTCGACATTTTCTCTCCAAAATTCTCGTTGCAAAATTATGACACCTTTAACCAAAATCATATTTAGACTTATTTGTTGGTCAAAATAGCTAAAATTGGTTTTGGTTAAAGGTGTCCTATTTTTGTAACAAGAGAAAATCCGCACCGAAAAGTGCCTAAAAATACGAAAATAAGCCAACTTACCAACTTTAGTGAGCCATAAATCCATGTTCGTGCATCTGCAGTCCTTCATTATTTCGGGTCTTATTATTCAGCATGAAGGCTGTACAAAATGGTCCATTTCATATCCCTTTGATAAAAGTGAATGTTTGGCCCTTCAAACCGAACAGCTTGAGGACGATTCCCTATGTCAAGCGAACACCACCATTCTTCCCAAATATGGGACTAATAAACTCCTCTGATGCAAGTAAACCCGACATCAGTACTTTAAGTACTTTGATTTACAAATATGTTAGGCCGCTTGTAATATGATTTTTTTTAAAGGAAAACAAAGAAGCATGCTCCATTAGAGTGAGAAATAAAATAGCCAATTCACACAACTTGGGTTTGGTCTCCCACAGTCTTGCGCCTCGAGCATGTCGAGCGCCTAAGGGAAATTGACATGTCTCCTGTCTGAGATTTCCAGGTCAAAGCTAGTATTTGAATACGGACAATTTCATTGGCTCGTTTAAATGGAGCGGACATGCGACTTGATGCTTGGGGAAGCTGACATCGGGTGAAATACACAGAGAATGAAGTCATTGAGCCAAGGGTAGTGTTAAGTGAAATGTGAAATGCCCTTAGCAAGCCAAGATGATCAGATATGACTAACATCATCATGCTTGTATGCATATACTGATCAATCCGAAGTACCGGAAGTACCTGAGATTCATGATCATGATGATTGGCACATGCCAGCTTCAAATTCAGTTCTTCTCTTTGGTTTAGTCATTTTCTCTTGGATATTATCAGGGTGTTTCAGCCAGTGATGGCCTAATACACTCGAGGATAACTCGGAGACAACGCTGTCCTAACAGCGATGCTTTCTTCGCGTGGCCTATGATACCATTTTGGTTCCTCTTCGACCACCGGAAGTTCGCTAGCGCAAGATAGGTCACGAAGTTTCGTCTTTCATTAGACACTCTTGCCAAGTAGTCCTCCAAATTACATCAGTTATCAGTCTCTTGACGTTCATTTATAGGGTGTCACAAGATGGGTTATAGTTACGACCATTGATTATCTAATACATCATTGGTTAGACAGGCACAACAATTCCTGCCACAGGAGAAATCAAGAATCGCTTTTGGTGGTGTGTGATATTCCTAATATAATGCCTGCAGTGATATTACTTCCGTGTTATGCAACTCAAGTTGTTCACAGAAGTGTTGATGTAAGAATGGAGGACCCACCTCTGATCCAAGTCGTTATATCCAGCTTTGGATTTCGGAGGAGAGGTTACTATTCATCAGTGTATTAGATCATAGTCGTGAAAATCGAGCTGATCTTACTTTGATAACGACCTCTGAGGTTTATCAGGTTATCTGAATGTTTGAGTTGACACATTGTTCAAAATACATCAGATAATACCGATGAAGTGACAAATTCACTCAGATATTCTGCGCCAGATCACTTAAATTTGGGTAACTCCGCAGATACATCTGTTTTCCACTTGCCTTAACCATCAAATCCCACTGTACATGTCACCTGTTCTGGACACACAAGCAGTAGGAGTCCATATTCTGTCACAGGATTAGTTGGGGTTAACAGCTAGCGTACGCGTTTTCACCTCTGACAATCCTGTCCCTCGTACTATGTTTGATACCCTCGCACACATGCGTCATGTATATAGTAGTTTCCATTCCAAAGATCGTGTGTCCCGACCTTCTATAGTTAGCGGTCCAAGTCCCTAGACGTCTTCCACTAAGGGGGAAAAACCACTTCGACTACCAAAGTCAACAATTTTCCACCACCAACCTCAGCTATTCCATTCGCATGCGTGTAAGTGCTTAGGAATCAGCTCTTTGAGGCGGGTTTTTGGTTTTAGGGAAACTGCACAGAGAATGGTCGCTTCCACTCGAACCTCCACTTCCGCATGCTATCAAGGAAGCGACAGGTCTTCAATGAGTGGTATTTTGGAAGTAACGTTGATGCCCGTTAGGTTTAGATCCAGCATCTGTGGATGGTTACAGAATGGCGTTGTCTAGGATTATCAAATTGTCTACGGGCGTTAATCCAGCTTCTGATCCTACATTCTCGTCTCGCGAGACTCCCTACTGCGAGAAAGAGTCTCACGTGTAAATGGGAGCCATCCCTTCAAAATTTGGGGGGTGAGTAGGCGGCGTATGATTTTCACCGTCTATCCGGCTTGTCATTGACCTGCTGACTCCGCCGAGTTAGAAGCGAATTGCTAAACATAACGTGGGCTATATAATTGGAAGATGACTCTTTCCGTTTCGGAGGATATCAATCGCGAACAAATTATTGTCGGTATGTATACATGTACTTGGCCGTGAAAACGAGTAATCTAATACAGGAAGTAGTTCACACAGTTCTGATCCATTCTCAAAGAGAGCCGTGTCTGCCGCAAGACGGTACATCTTCGGAAAATTTATGACCTATCCCAGGTTCTTAGCGTGACATGTACTTGATCAGGGCAAGGCAGTTGCAGCATTTCTGTTCTTCATTCACTATATAGTACTGTTCACATGCCCTATGATATGTACTTTTGTTGCTATCATTATGCAAGTTTTGTTATTAAAAAAATAAAACTGAACGTTGAACTTTATTTATGGCCTACTCGTTTGAAGCAGCAGACATAAATTTAGTTGACCTAGATTCTGCATTGAAGATCAACCATTGAAACGCGGAAAACAACGAATTACGCCAATTATACCGTATTTTCGCCTGCATGTTGTCTGATCGTACTATTCTTGTTTATCTGATGATGCTAAACAATAATGATCTTGTGATCTTTGGGTTAGGTCATAAATTTTCTGAAGATGTACCATTTTGCGTGTCTACCCAAGGGAGAATAGTCCCGGTCGAGCGAGTGATGTCATGCTGCCTCGCTTTGAGATTGGAGATTCAAAAATGTCACCAGTTTACATGAGAGTCGCTTTGGTCTCCCGCGGGTAGACACGGCTCTCTTTGAGAATGCTGATCCTAATCTAGCATCCTTGATTACATTATTTAGGATAGATAGACAAGCTTCTGTACCAAATCTTCCGAAGTGGGATTTAGCGTTAGTTCTACGGAGACTTTCAGTAAACATCCGCTTGAACCTATAGCTACTGTCGATCTGAAATTCCTGTCTTCTTACAAAACGCTGTTTTGTTAGATTTGGCTTCAGCGGGACGCGTGTCTTGAGTTGCACACTCTAGATGTTAGGGAAATGAGGCATAATTTTCGTTGTACAAACGTTGGCCTCACCACTTTTCCTGAATTTGTTGCCTAGAACCAATCTCCATACGACAGTATTTCTAGAGATTTTAAGGTTCTCGTTAATAGAAGATTTCCTATCATTGGGTCTAGAAACGGATAATCTCATGCTCCCGGTTCGTGCCCTTACGGTGTATTTTAATCACTCTAAGACACTACATGGTGGCCGAAGGCGATTATTTATACCATTTGTCTACTATGAAGTGTCAATGATGCAGACTGCGTTGTATATATAAGTACCTTTTCACGAGATCAGGACGTTTGCAGCGTCCTGGTCTTTATGAACGTATAGGTCAGTAACTGGCTTTATGAGCGCCTGTTACTGGAGATTGCATACAACCTTTACGCCATACTATTTGAGGGATGGGACTCTCATTAAGGACGATCTATATTTTGTGGGACCCCTAGTAACAGCACAGCAAATCACTGGAGTCGTTCGACACACAGACTCTGAGACCTGTGTGTTTATATCGGTTTTTAATGGTAAGAATACGTTTCCACGTAAAAAACTTTTTCTAGGAAAATGGGGGGAGGGGAGGGGACGTGTATATAACTTCCATTATGGCAGCGCCGATTAGCCCTGGGAGGTATAGGGCTTACCTTAGTAACAGCGTTTACGATACCGTTATAATTACTCTGTTACTGTTGAGTCTTTATGGAAGTCCATGCTTATTTTAAGCTTTAATGGGCAGTATGAAGTCTCATGCTGGCAGCCGCCATAATCCTCACGCCTTTACCCGTAGATCAGATCTCCTCGTGACACACGGAATCTATGCGTAAACTACGCGTAAAATACGTGTAGTTGATTTCCGCATTGGCTCCGTATTGGCGACGCGGATTTATGCAGAGTATTGGGACCATTCAACACGGAATCTACGTGTAGAAAACTCCGAATGACACGGAGGAACACAGAAACTGAGAAATGACTGAAATATGCACATTGACACGGAGAAAACTCCGAATGACGCGGAGTCACACGGAGTTACCTCCGTGTGGAACACGGAAACTGAAAAATGACAGAATTATGCATATTGCACAGCCCTTATTAAAATACAAGCCTTCTGGTGACTAGTTGCAGCAATATTGCTGTGTTGCTTTTCGTATGCAAATTAGGTTGCTGCAATATCAACAGAAGTGTTGCGGCAACTAGTTGCCAGAAGGAGAATTTGCGGCAACATTCCAAAAATATTGCTGCAACTATGACGCTTTTCGTATGCAAATTAGGTTGCTGCAATATCGCAAGAAGTGTTGCGGCAATATTGCTGCAACTGGTCGCCAGAAGCTAAAATTGCAGCAACATTCCAGTCAAGCATGTTGCTGCAATATTGCCACAACCAACAATGTTGCCGGAATAAAATCTGCGGTAATATTGTCAGATATTGCTGTAATATATTGACCAGATATATACATGTACATATGTGATTGACATCCGAAAATCACAAAAATGTGAAAATATTTAAGTTTGTAACCCAACCAAGTATAATAAAGACTCCCAGGAGTCCTGGGTGCCTGGCTTACGAGGACGAATTGGGGTCATGCACTGGCACAGCTCCTCAGATAGCTCGCATATAATCACAAACACAAGTTAATTTGTTAGGTTTTGAATATGAAGAACAAGGGAAGAAGGTGATCATGGTGATATTAATTATATTTAATTTGGTATTTTATTATTAAGGCTTGAAATATCACTATTATAAACTTGAGCAGCATAATCGACTCGTATATTTTCCTACCTGTTATCCAGAGTCCTAAACAAGAGACGGTATGTGAATACCTAGGCCGGGGTGTGGGGCTTTTCAAAATTTATTGCACTGCCTGGCCCTGGCAATATATTTAGTTAGATCTGAAGAAACTCCAATGCCGAATAGGAGCAAACTCTCTCATGATCTGGGAAGATTATCAATTTCTTGAAGTTGTGAATAGTTAACACACTTTAGCATGTTCGGTGATTTTATAAAAATCCTTCATCTATCATGTCTATGCATTCAATAATATTTCGTCAACACTCGGTTCACTGAAAGGATTGATCCATGCCTTGTGAATGCGTTTTTTTTTTCAGTAACTTCCAGCACAGTGCTACTTCGTTGAAAATTATGGATCGACAGTGGGGTGTCCAGTGTGCCTCTTCATGCTGTTCTTCCGAAATTCCCCAATATCAGTTCCACGATCAGTACGCCGATATAGGCCTACCTGAAAATAAAATGCAAACAAATCAAATCAAATATAAAATTAATATTCTGACGTTTTTGCCCATATTTCGATATTGAAATTAATAGTTATCAAGGATCACAATTTTGCTTTTCTGAATTTCTTGGTAAAGTTGCCACACATGCCATAGTAAATGATAGTTGCAGTGTCTTCTTTTGAGCAAAATATGTTGTGGAAATGTCAGGAACGAACGAGCGTGTTGGTGGTGGTTTTACTTTGGCCTAGGGGTATTGTCGTCATCATGTACGGCTGTCCGTACGTCCGTCCGTCCGTCCGTTACCGCGATATCTACAGAACCGTTTCATGCCTGGCAACCAAACTTGTTACATCTATTTATCTTCACGTAAATCAGAAGCCTATCGAAAATGAGTCATCTCGGACAATATTTTGCAGAGTTATGCCCCTTTTTACAAATAAAAATCCATTTATGATTTATTGTGATAATTTCAGAACCGTTCCAAATACAACATCCTAACATGATACAGTTGTTTCTCTTGACCTGAACTAGATGCCTATCGAAAATGAGTCGTGTCAGAAAGTATTTTGCAGAGTTATGCCCCTTGTCTAATAAAATCCACTAATTCCTATGTTAAGTTTGCATATAATTTCTATAGAATGCCTGCAAATCTGTTTTAAAAATGACACTAGATGCCTATCAAAAATGAGTCGTGTCAGAAAGTATGCCCCTTGTCTAACAAATCTGTTTTGAAAATGACATACATGTGCTATTTAGTATACATGTACTGTATTTATCAAGCCATGTGTACTGTTATTTTGGTGAGACATCGATACAGCTCTTTCAATTTATTCCAGAAACAAATTAATTTAAGGGGAGGAAAACTTTTCTTTTTTTCAAAGAAAGTACACTTACAATACCAGGGGTAAATATTTCTTCCCACAAGCCAATCAATTGGTAGAGACACCCTTACATTATAATAGCTGGGGTTCAGAGCCGAGGGGTTTCGATAGCGCATCTTCATGTTTCAACTTAAAACACACAGGTTTAATTTAACTTGGTTGTTTTTAAACTTCAAGGAGTAAGATAAAACATGAAAGACAACCACGGAACATCATTGATGAACAATTCATCTTACCAGATTTGTTGTTGTTGTTGTCTAATGTCGTCGGACACACATCAGCCCGGCCTTTGGGTTATTCTGACCCATGATTCACACGTGAGATCATCACATGGCAGAAAGACTGTTGCCCAAACGTTTGTCAGACTACGTGTATAATTAAAAGCATCCATTTATGGCATACTGGTTGGATTCCTTGAAGAACCAGAACTGGACAGAAGTACAACGAACACCCGCCAAGAAGTTTTGAAACAGCGAAATTTGGCGGTATTCTTGCAGCACGAGATCACGCACCCTGTAACCATCTCGGTCATCTATACGCGGTAAGACTGACCCTGGGATCGTGTGTATCCATGTTTAGCCTACTTTTGGCAACTGCAGGACAGAATTTCCATAAATCAATAACACGTGACTTCGTCAGCCAATCAGCTGAGGTCTACCGACGTAACCAACGATGGTCCGCGCACAAAGTGGTATGTTACCATCGCGGTGACTCAGTCTTCCCATTAATGTTATAGTGGACACCTCACCAATGATGATCCGCGCACAAAGTGGTATGTTACCATCGCGGTGACTCAGTCTTCCCATTAATGTTATAGTGGACACCGAATCAACGACGGTCCGCTCCATAAACGGAGAATGTTCGATACGAACGTTTGGTCAAAACATTCTGAATTTGTTGTGAAATTCTTAAATTGTTGACTAATATTCATTTTATTAATGATGTATGAAATAAACACTGCAAATGGTCAGAATTGTCACAGGCTTCTGACCTGTGCAACCCTTCTTGTGTACTCCACTATGCAGCTCAAGCAACAGCTGATGGAGAACTGATTCTTCCTTCATACACAGGAATGTTCGGGAGAATCAGGATGTAAACTGCGGAACATTATTGCCTAAAAGAATGAACGTTCCTTAATATTATGGTGTTCAGAAAAGGACACACTGATGAGCCATGAAACGCTCCGACTTTTGACATGGATTCTCCCTACGATGAAGACATCAACCTAGTCACCACCACGGTACCATACCGCTCTGGGCATGATGTTATTGCCGGCAGGGAACTGGGAACATAATTCTATGTGTGAGACACTCGAGTTTCCTATCCTTCAAATCTGACACCTGTGACCTTTAGTCACTCAACCCAGTATACCCATACATGGTCACCATGCCTCCTTCCCAACTGCAAATGCGCTACAACAATGTCACCAGCCAACATGAGGCAACGACTTCCGAGTCCTACCCAGACCGGTGATAGATTTTCACACCCACACTGAATCCTTTCTTGAATATACTTTCTTTGTTAAAACCCTGGGTGCACATTCGTGTGATGGGGCGCAATTGGGGCACACGCCCTGTCTCTAGGTTCTAGGGCACACTCCTGAAGGGCGCAGCAGGGTGGATGGGATGAAGAAATAAGGGGCAGTAGATAGACAAGGCGCAAATGGGGCGCAGATAGGGTATTTGCCCTAAATAGGGTGCACACCCTATTTCCGTGAGGGATTGCAGGCCACTCACATTAATTGTACCACCTCCATCACAGCCCACATCTAAAATGGTATTGTCATCATGTAGGTCTGTCTGTCCATCTCCGATTTCTCGTTACCATCATATCTCAAGAATGATAATGCCTAGGAATACCAAACTTAGTTCACACATGCATATGGTCACAGAACAGAAGCCTAGGTCACCAGGTCAGACTGTCTCAATATACATGTATCATGAACTGATTGTTACCACCGTATCTCAAGGTGAATGACTGCTAGGAACACCAAACTTCACACATGGTTTTGGTCTTGAAGCAGGAGCCTGTCAGAAATCGCTGAGATTGTCAGACTTCTTCTATGTTCTGGGTCACTGTATGATTTGTTCATTCATCACTGGTTGTTTATTACCACCATATTTCAAGTATGGTAAGGACTAGGTTAACCGAACTTATAATAGACACGTCAGTTAATGGATTACAGCCTAAACTGTCCCTAATTGTTGTCTCATTATCATCGTATCTCAGAAATGAATATGCCTAGGTACATCAAATTTACATCACACATACATGTGGTCATAACAGGGAAGCCTATTGAACATCGGTGAGATGACACAGTTTTTTGGGTCACCATTTCAGATTATTTCAATTTGACATTTTTTTAAGGTCACTGGATCAAAGTTTTTTCTTTTGTCACCTATTGGTTTTTAACAAGCATAACTCAAGAATGATTATGCCTAGGCTAACTGACCTTACACTTGGCACATACTTGGGCTTCAGCAAAAATCAGCATCGGAGTATTGTCCAATATTTGGCATTGGAGTATTGTCCACCTATATTTTCTGATTCACTCATAGGTTAAACAGCCAATTTTGTTGGCAATTGCTTGTTGCCAACAAGGGATCTATTTTAATACCGCCAAGGCTGAGGGGTTCTCAGTGCTTTGCACTGTTCATGTAATACTACTGATGGTGGTCACTCCGGTCATGTGAGTAGTATGTCAACCCTTTCTGACTGGCTGTAATCATGAACTACTGTACGGTTATGGTTGTACAGTAGTATGTCAACCCTTTCTGACTGGCTGTAATCATGAACTACTGTACGGTTATGGTTGTACAGTAGTATGTCAACCCTTTCTGACTGGCTGTAATCATGAACTACTGTACGGTTATGGTTGTACATAAGTTTTACACCCAAGATCGAAGTTCAATCCTCAAACTTTTACCACACCTAATTACACCACCAAACACAAATCATGCCGAAAATGCACTTTCAACACTACTGATGACATCACTCCCAATACAATCTTCAATGGAGACCTAAATTTTTCCCAGAAGTCATACGCCCTTTAACCCTAACACCCAACCATTGATAAACCACCACTACAAGTCTCCAAATCCAGCCACATTTGTTGTTGATATACTAAAATCCAAGTGCGAATGTGTGCTTTAACATCAGTTGCTGTACACAAGGACATCCCCAGAACACATTCCGACCTGTCTCGAATTCACATGACCAGAATTATCCCACAATGTACCTTCACCTCGCCTCTACATCATGCCTCACTTTTACACCTTCAGTCCTAACGTATGTGTGATTTATACACTATTATCGAAATGCCCATGGGGTGACATAAATTCTAGTACAAATGGACATCCCTCACCATGTTCAGACCAGTCCCAAAGTCGAATGACTCGAACTATCTGCACAATGCACCTTCTTTCACCTCCCCTGCTAAACCCAAATCCAGTCTATATACTACTGGGTGGCCATCTTGAAAAGTTTCCTTATTTGGCATTTTAACCCCACCAAATCATGTGGTTGTATTAATTGATTTGTTTGACCCCTCAATCGCTTATTTGGAGGTCAAATACATAAAATATGAGCAGAGATGGGACACTTCTTAGACTTTTGGCAGCCATTTTGCCCTTTAGCAGAAATTGCCCAAATTTTTTAGAGGATCCCTCGAGCCCATTTTTTCCACCACATCTTTCTGATATAGAAACCGCGATTACAAGATTAGTCCTGGAAATTGATCACGGAATCCTACTGATTTTTCTCTAAAGATTGCTGTATCAAAATGAAAACAATAAACAATAATTTCCTCTTCAATATCAGACTTTATTCTTGTATATGTACAGGTATGTATCACTAATAGAATATAAACAATTTTACAATGTACCTTAATATAGACGGGTCCCAACCAAGAAAAAAAACTGAGAAATTTTCCTGTCATTTCTCAGTGGTTCCATCATCCTTAGCATAGCTGAGAGGTCACTCTGGATTTGGCCTCAAATCCAAAATGGCCACCATTTCAAATACTTCTGCCAGAAATCAGTTTTTATTTAACCACTTTTTTCTAGTCGTATGGAAGGGTATGCATAATTGATTTTAGAAAGATTTGCAATGGTCTCAGAATCCAATATGGCCAAAATGGCAGCCAGACCCTACTTGCACACTTTTTTTGGCTGGAAATTCTATGTTGTGCCTATGAAATTAGTGGGGTTTTTTTCCGTTGCATGGTAGGACATATCAAATCGCTTTAGTTCAGAGTAATTTGTATTCGACAAAAAATACAATATGGCTGCCAAAATCATTGAATTGGATACATGTAGCTGCTGTTTATGTTCACTCGGTAGTGGAGTGTATGTCTTGAAATTCAGGCATTCAATACAGTTAGATACATATTGAAGCTCTCGTGTACAATCATACAGTGTCCTGGCCAAGTGTGGCTGTGTCATCATGATGTGCATGCACAGTCGAGTAGCAGAAGAGAAATGGCAAAGATTGGCTGCGCAAGGCTGTGATTGGGTGATCAAAGTGCCATCCTGAGTCCAAATGGTCCACGTACATGTATGATGTCAATTGTTAAAATTCTCTTATCTATGATGTGAAATAAGACTGAGGGAAGCTCTTGTGATGTAGACAACGTTTGGGATGGTTTTAACCCGGAAGTGGTGCACCATGATGGGCATGTGCAGTCAAGAATGAATAGTGACCGGGCATATTCAGGTGTTCAGGGTATAGTGCTTTGGGTGATCCAGCGGTTAACCTGGATCAAAATATAGAAGGCAGGTTCTCGTAATGAAGCTCTCTTGGTATAGAATATGATTTGAGGAATGCGGTCCTGTCATCGCTAACCTGATCTAAGATCTCATCAGTATGAGAGAAAGCACATATATGCTCGGAGTCATGCTGCCTCGCTTTGAGATTGGAGATTCAAAAATGTCACCAGTTTACATGAGAGTCGCTTTGGTCTCCCGCGGGTAGACACGGCTCTTTGGTCTCCCGCGGGTAGACACGGCTCTCTTTGAGAATGCTGATCCTAATCTAGCATCTTTGATTACATTATTTAGGATAGATAGACAAGCTTCTGTACCAAATCTTCCGAAGTGGGATTTAGCGTTAGTTCTACGGAGACTTTCAGTAAACATCCGCTTGAACCTATAGCTACTGTCGATCTGAAATTCCTGTCTTCTTACAAAACGCTGTTTTGTTAGATTTGGCTTCAGCGGGACGCGTGTCTTGAGTTGCACACTCTAGATGTTAGGGAAATGAGGCATAATTTTCGTTGTACAAACGTTGGCCTCACCACTTTTCCTGAATTTGTTGCCTAGAACCAATCTCCATACGACAGTATTTCTAGAGATTTTAAGGTTCTCGTTAATAGAAGATTTCCTATCATTGGGTCTAGAAACGGATAATCTCATGCTCCCGGTTCGTGCCCTTACGGTGTATTTTAATCACTCTAAGACACTACATGGTGGCCGAAGGCGATTATTTATACCATTTGTCTACTATGAAGTGTCAATGATGCAGACTGCGTTGTATATATAAGTACCTTTTCACGAGATCAGGACGTTTGCAGCGTCCTGGTCTTTATGAACGTATAGGTCAGTAACTGGCTTTATGAGCGCCTGTTACTGGAGATTGCATACAACCGTTATGCCATACTATTTGAGGGATGGGACTCTCATTAAGGACGATCTGCATGTATATTTTGTGGGACCCCTAGTAACAGCACAGCAAATCACTGGAGCCGTTCGACACACAGACTCTGAGACCTGTGTGTTTATATCGGTTTTTAATGGTAACAATACGTTTCCACATAAAAAACTTTTTCTATGAAAATGGGGGGAGGGGAGGGGACGTGTATATAACTTCCATTATGCCAGCGCCGATTAGCCCTGGGAGATATAGGGCTTACCTTAGTAACAGCGTTTACGATACCGTTATAATTACTCTGTTACTGTTGAGTCTTTATGGAAGTCCATGCTTATTTTAAGCTGGGCAGCATGAAGTCTCATGCTGGCAGCCGCCATAATCCTCACGCCTTTACCCGTAGATCAGATCTCCTCGTGACACACGGAATCTATGCGTAAACTACGCGTAAAATACGTGTAGTTGATTTCCGCATTGGCGACGCGGATTTATGCAGAGTATTGGGACCATTCAACACGGAATCTACGTGTAGAAAACTCCGAATGACACGGAGGAACACAGAAACTGAGAAATGACTGAAATATGCATATTAACACGGAGAAAACTCCGAATGACGCGGAGTCACACGGAGTTACCTCAGTGTGGAACACGGAAACTGAAAAATGACAGAATTATGCATATTGCACAGCCCTTATTAAAATACATGTACAAGCCTTCTGGTGACTAGTTGCAGCAATATTGCTGTGTCGCTTTTCGTATGCAAATTAGGTTGCTGCAATATCAACAGAAGTGTTGCGGCAATATTGCGGCAACTAGTTGCCAGAAGGAGAATTTGCGGCAACATTCCAAAAATATTGCAGCAATATTGCTGCAACTATGACGCTTTTCATATGCAAATTAGGTTGCTGCAATATCGCAAGAAGTGTTGCGGCAATATTGCTGCAACTAGTCGCCAGAAGCTAAAATTGCAGCAACATTCCAGTCAAGCAAGTTGCTGCAATATTGCCACAACCAACAATGTTGCCGGAATAAAATCTGCGGTAATATTGTCAGATATTGCTGTAATATATTGACCAGATATATACATGTACATATGTGATTGACATCCGAAAATCACAAAAATGTGAAAATATTTAAGTTTGTAACCCAACCAAGTATAATAAAGACTCTCAGGAGTCCTGGGTGCCTGGCTTACGAGGACGGATTGGGGTCATGCACTGGCACAGCTCCTCCGATAGCTCGCATATAATCACAAACACAAGTTAATTTGTTAGGTTTTGAATATGAAGAACAAGGGAAGAAGGTGATCATGGTGATATTAATTATATTTAATTTGGTATTTTATTATTAAGGCTTGAAATATCACTATTATAAACTTGAGCAGCATAATCGACTCGTATATTTTCCTACCTGTTATCCAGAGTCCTAAACAAGAGACGGTATGTGAATACCTAGGCCGGGGTGTGGGGCTTTTCAAAATTTATTGCACTGCCTGGCCCTGGCAATATATTTAGTTAGATCTGAAGAAACTCCAATGCCGAATAGGAGCAAACTCTCTCATGATCTGGGAAGATTATCAATTTCTTGAAGTTGTGAATAGTTAACACACTTTAGCATGTTCGGTGATTTTATAAAAATCCTTCATCTATCATGTCTATGCATTCAATAATATTTCGTCAACACTCGGTTCACTGAAAGGATTGATCCATGCCTTGTGAATGTGTCTTTTTTTTTCAGTAACTTCCAGCACAGTGCTACTTTGTTGAAAATTATGGATCGACAGTGGGGTGTCCAGTGTGCCTCTTAATGCTGTTCTTCCGAAATTCCCCAATATCAGTTCCACGATCAGTACGCCGATATAGGCCTACCTGAAAATAAAATGCAAACAAATCAAATCAAATATAAAATTAATATTCTGACGTTTTTGCCCATATTTCGAATAAATTTTTTTACACAAATGAATCTTTTGGATATTAAACAATTATTGAAATTAATAGTTATCAAGGATCACAATTTTGCTTTTCTGAATTTCTTGGTAAAGTTGCCACACATGCCATAGTAAATGATAGTTGCAGTGTCTTCTTTTGAGCAAAATATGTTGTGGAAATGTCAGGAACGAACGAGCGTGTTGGTGGTGGTTTTACTTTTACCCCTCGGCCAACTTTGGCCTAGGGGTATCCAACTTTGGCCTAGGGGTATTGTCGTCATCATGTACGGCTGTCCGTACGTACGTCCGTCCGTCCGTTACCGCGATATCTACAGAACCGTTTCATGCCTGGCAACCAAACTTGTTACATCTATTTATCTTCACGTAAATCAGAAGCCTATCGAAAATGAGTCATCTCCGACAATATTTTGCAGAGTTATGGCCCTTTTTACAAATAAAAATCCATTTATGATTTGTTATTGTGATAATTTCAGAACTGTTCCATATACAACATCCTAACATGATACAGTTGTTTCTCTTGACCTGAACTAGATGCCTATCGAAAATGAGTCGTGTTAGAAAGTATTTTGCAGAGTTATACCCCTTGTCTAATAAAATCCGTTACCGCGATATCTACAGAACCGTTTCATGCATGGCAACCAAACTTGTTACCTCTATTTATCTTCACGTAAATCAGAAGCCTATCGAAAATGAGTCATCTCGGACAATATTTTGCAGAGTTATGCCCCTTTTTACAAATAAAAATCCATTTATGATTTATTGTGATAATTTCAGAACCGTTTCAAATACAACATCCTAACGTGATACAGTTGTTTCTCTTGACCTGAACTAGATGCCTATCGAAAATGAGTCGTGTCGGAAAGTATTTTGCAGAGTTATGCCCCTGGTCTAATAAATCCACTAATTCCTATGTTAAGTTTGCATATAATTTCTATATCATGTTTGTATACTATCACATTTATTTATTGATTGGATGACTGATTTATTGATTTATTCTCTTACGCAATGCGAAGAATGCCTGCAAATCTGTTTTGAAAATGACACTAGATGCCTATCAAAAATGAGTCGTGTCAGAAAGTATGCCCCTTGTCTAACAAAATCCACTAATTCCTATGTTAAGTTTGCATATTCTTTCTATATCATGTTAGTATACTATCACATTTTTATGTCTCCCCCAACTATGTTGGGGGGAGACATCTAGTGTTTGTGCTGTCTGTCTGTCTGTCTGTCTGGTTGGATGTCTGGATGTCTGGATGGATGTCTGTCCGTCCCCTTGCCTTGTCTGCAAGATATCTTGAGAACTACTGGATGGAATTTCACCAAACTTGGATGGAAGCTTCATTGGAATAGCCCCCTCATTTGATTAGATTTTGGTGTGTGTGTGTGCATTCATCCATGTCCGGTGTCCGTCCGTCCGTCCATCTACTTGTACATGTATATACAGGGCTTGTCTGCAAGATATCTGGAGAACTACTGGATGGAATTTCACCAAACTTGGATGGAAGCTTCATTGGGATAGCCCCTCATTTGATTAGGTTTTGGTGTATGTGGGTTCATTCATCCGTGTCCGGTGTCCGTCCGTCCGTCCATCTACTTATACATGTATATACAGGGCTTGTCTGCAAGATATCTGGAGAACTACTAGATGGAATTTCACCAAACTTGGATGAAAGCTTCATTGGGATAGCCCCCTCATTTGACTAGGTTTTGGTTTGTGTGCATGCGTTCATCCGTGTCCGGTGTCCGTCCGTCCATCTACTTGTACATGTATATACAGGCCTTGTCTGCAAGATATCTTGAGAACTACTGAACGGAATTTCACCACACTTGGATGGAAGCTTCAGTGGGATAGCCCCCCTCATTTGATTATGTTTTGGTGTGTGTGCGTGCATTCGTCCATGTCCGTCCGTCCGTCCATCTACTTGTACATGTATATACAGGGCTTGTCTGCAAGATATCTGGAGAACTACTGGACAGAATTTCACCAAACTTGGATGGAAGCTTCATTGGGATAGCCCCCTCATTTGATTAGGTTTTGGTGTATGTGCGTGCATTCATCCGTGTCCGGTGTCCGTCTGTCCATCCATCTACTTGTACATGTATGTACAGGCCTTGTCTGCAAGATATCTTGAGAACTACTGGACGGAATCTCACTCCCTTGGATAGAAGCTATAGTGGGATAGCCCCCTCATTTGATTAGGTTTTGGTGTGTGTGCGTGCATTCATCCATGTCCGGTGTCCGTCCGTCCGTCTACTTGTACATGTATGTACAGGCCTTGTCTGCAAGATATCTTGAGAACTACTGGACGGAATCTCACTCCCCTTGGATAGAAGCTATAGTGGGATAGCCCCCTAATTTGATTAGGTTTTGGTGTGTGTGCGTGCATTCATCCATGTCCTTTGTCCGTCCGTCCGTCTACTTGTACATGTATATACAGGGCTTGTCTGCAAGATATCTGGAGAACTACTGAACAGAATTTCACCAAACTTGGATGGAAGCTTCATTAGGATAGCCCCCTCATTTGACTAGGTTTTGGTGTGTGTGCCTGCATTCGTCCGGTGTCCGTCCGTCCGTCCATCTGCTTATACATGTATATACAGGCTTTGTCTGCAAGATACCTTGAGAACTATTGGATGGAATTTCACCAAACTTGGATGGAAGCTTCATTGGGATAGCCCCCGCATTTGATCAGGTTTTAGTGTATGTGTGCATGCATTCATCTGTGTCCGATGTCCGTCCAACCGTTCATCTACTTCTACATGTATATACAATGAAAATCGCTTCTTGTAATTAATATGTTTAGATACGCAGCTTTGTTTAAGATACTTATTGCTACATTCATTTTATAGCACTTTCCCTTAAATTATGTGCCCATTCAAGGCAAGGTGGGAGGTTGGGGGAGACGTATGTTTTTGCCCAAAAAAACAACCAGCATAGGCTTCATGCCGGAGCGGCAACTCAAGGGTCAAAGCGGAACCTCTAGTTTATTGATTGGATGACTGATTTATTGATTTATTTTCTTAGACAATGCAAAGAATGCTTGCAAATCTGTTTTGAAAATGACATACATGTGCTATTTAGTATACATGTACTGTATTTATCTACATGTAGCCATGTGTACTGTTGTTTTGGTGAGACATCGTTACAGCTCTTTCAATTTATTCCAGAAACAAATTAATTTAAGGGGAGGAAAACTTTTCTTTTTTTTCAAAGAAAGTACACTTACAATACCAGGGGTAAATATTTCTTCCCACAAGCCAATCAATTGGTAGAGACACCCTTACATTATAATAGCTGGGGTTCAGAGCCGAGGGGTTTCGATAGCGCATCTTCATGTTTCAACTTAAAACACACAGGTTTAATTAAACTTGGTTGTTTTTAAACTTCAAGGAGTAAGATAAAACATGAAAGACAACCACGGAACATCATTGATGAACAATTCATCTTACCAGATTTGTTGTTGTTGTTGTCTAATGTCGTCGGACACACATCAGCCCGGCCTTTGGGTTATTCTGACCCATGATTCACACGTGAGATCATCACATGGCAGAAAGACTGTTGCCCAAATGTTTGTCAGACTACGTGCATAATTAAAAGCATCCATTTATGGCATACTGGTTGGATTCCTTGAAGAACCAGAACTGGACAGAAGTACAACGAACACCCGCCAAGAAGTTTTGAAACAGCAAAATTTGGCGGTATTCTTGCAGCACGAGATCACGCACCCTGTAACCATCTCGGTCATCTATACGCGGTAAGACTGACCCTGGGATCGTGTGTATCCATGTTTAGCCTACTTTCGGCAACTGCAGAACAGAATTTCCATAAATCAATAACACGTGACTTCGTCAGCCAATCAGCTGAGGTCTACCGACGTAACCCCAACGTAACTCGCCATTTTCGAGTCATGTGATGAACTACTTGTTCAAAATTTCAGATCCACCACACCTCTTGGATGAAAGAAAGTTATACATACCTATATATTTTGTAAGCCCAGGAAATATCTGTTTCAGAAGTTGTATGAAATTCTGTAATTTATCAGATTTCTCCAGTCTGTTCTCTGCTGGATGAAGGCCGAACAGAATCCGGTAAAACACCGGATATGGAGACACACGATTCGCAAGCCATCTTATGGATGGCGAAGTGTACGCAAATGGAGATCACGTGGAGCGGGGAAGTCAACCGATTGGCTGATGACGTCAACATGATTTCCATCGCGAATTTTCGCCACCACATGATGACGAAATCAACACACAGCTACTCTCAATAACTGGTAGTTAATCACACATTAGACAAGAGGCTTAAGCCAGATCAGGGTTTGTTAATTAGCTAGCCGTACGTCCTGGAAGATCGAGCAACCAAAACTCAGAGGCGGTGACCTCACATCAGGCAAGCAAAATTTTCGTCAATGTCATGATGATGTTCTTTGAATAGCAGAACATTCAATGATATTAAAAAATCACCTATGTTGTTGATAGTTCATAATACATGCAGTTCCGTGTTGTTCCGTGTAAATTCCGTGTAGATCCGTGTGAATGCGGAGATTTGAGCTACGGGTAGTCACTATCAGTTTGACTTCCCTACCGTCCTGCTATGGGAATGTCAGTAAGGTCAGTTTTACTGTGTAAAAAATATATAAAATTTACATGTAATTTTTACATTTTTAAACTAAAACTTACCTTACTGACAGAGTAATGTTCCCACCCGACCTCCCCTCTTGGGATCTTTACATCTAGGCGTAAGAAGTGGAGATCATTGTGTGTTGAGTGCTGGCGTGGGCGATTATGGCGAGAAGAACTGTGCTATTGTTTTAAATTCTTCATTTGTATATCCGTGTTTGCACACAAACGCATATGTCAGTAAGGTCAGTTTTAGTTTAAAAATGTAAAATTACATGTAAATTTTATATCTCTAGTAACATACGGATTTTATGCAATTTAATTATTCTGTTTTTACCATCACCAGATGGTGGGCTGTTCAAATTACTTTTTGTCCGTCGTCCGTCATCCGTCAGTCCGTCCGTTCATCCGTCCGTCGTCCATCCGTCTGTCCGTAAACAATTCTTGTTATTGCAATTTCTCAGGAAGTACTGCATGGATCTTTCTCAAATTTGGTACACAGGTTCCCCTTAGGGTCTAGTTGTGCAAGATACCTTTTCTGGTCCGATTCGAAAATCCAATATGGCCACCAAGCAGCCATCTTGGATTTCCCCGTGAAACTTTGTTATCATGAATTCTCAGGAAGTACTGCATGGATCTTTCTCAAATTTGGTACACAGGTTCCCCTTGGGGCCTAGTTGTGCAAGATATCTTTTCTGGTCCGATTCGAAAATCCAATATGGCCACCAGGCAGCCATCTTGGATTTCCGCATGAAACTTTGTTATTGTGAATTCTCAGGAAGTACTGCATGGATCTTTCTCAAATTTGGTACACAGGTTCCCCTTGGGGTCTAGTTGTGCAAGATACCTTTTCTGGTCCGATTCAAAAACCCAATATGGCCACCAGGCAGCCATCTTGGATTTCCCCATGAGACTTTGTTATCATGAATTCTCAGGAAGTACTGCATGGATCTTTCTCAAATTTGGTACACAGATTCCCCTTGGGGTCTAGTTGCGCAAGATACCTTTTTTGGTACGATTTGAAAATCCAATATGGCTGCCTGGTGGCCATTTTGAATGACCTCATAAAATAGTGTTATCGTAAATTCTCAGGAACTACTACATGGATCTTTGTCAAATTTGGTACACAGGTTTCTCTTGAGGTCTAGTTGTGCAAGTTACCTTATTTGGTCCGATTCGAAAATCCAATATGGCCACCAGGCACCCATCTTGAATTTCCCCTTGAAACATTGTTATCGTGAATTATCAGGAACTACTTCATGGATCTCACTCAAATTTGGTACACAGGTCCCACATGGGGCCTTATTGTGCAAGATAACTTTTTGGGCCCGATTCGAAAATCCAATATGGCCACCATCTTGGTTTTCCCCATGAAACTTTGTGATCATGAATTCTCAGGCCATCCTGAATTTTCGTATGAATCTTTATTCTCGCATTTGGCACAGGTCCCCCTACGCTCATACTATTCAGCTTGTATCACTGACGTCCCTACTCTCCTTGTTCCCCCCGCTGATTCACATCGCCAAGTTCGCGCCTCTTGGCCGTAAGGGGGGCGCTTTATCTGGTTACCCAATCGCCGTGCCGTAGTAGCTCGGAGATAACCAGATTCCTCATACTAACCCCGATTGGCTAACTACCTCACGTGATCGAAATTACGTCATGCCTTTATGATAGTGAGATCACGACTCTCGCGTAATGTGGAAGCCATGCCAATATTTTGACAGCGACACGCCCTCTTATCGCATCTCTCAAAGCAACTTTTCCCCGGCTTTGTTACAGTCAACATTCAGTTCAAAATCTGAAACAATTAAAAGGTGTTTTTACGTTATCATTCTAGACAGCTTGATCTCGTTATATACTCATGACGATAAAGTGTGGTCTTATCAGTGGGATATTAACATTTACACGGATTTATTTGTTAATTATTTGAAAGTATCAGTGAACAAATGTTTGCAATCTGTTGACGAACCTTACTAAACAATGGAGGAAGTTATCCAAAAATCTGTTCACTCTTAACTCAGAAATTAACGTAATTAGAGCTGTTTTGTCGCCCGTTTATTGTTAGTTTTGCCGTTAACGACATATGAACGTTTGAAAAGGGAGACAACTCATATTGCCAAGACTCTTCCGTAAGAGTGATATTCATTGGTCATTGGTGATTGGCCTGTGCAGAGCGCCCCCTTACAGCCAAGAGGCGCGAAATATGCAATGTGAATCAGCGTGGGGAACAAGGAGAATAGGGACGTCAGTGATACAAGCTGTTTATCAGCGTAAGGTCCCCCTTGTAGTATAGTTGTGCAACATACCTTTTTTTGGTCAGATTTGAAAATTCAACATGCCTTCTTCATGGCTCTCTGACGATCCATTGTGGTCAGTGTCTGTAGAGCCTAATTTTCAAAATCCGAAATTCAAAATGCTTTGTAGTTTTGGTTAGGTTTTTGCTGGGTTTAGGGTTTTGCTAGGGTATGTTTGTTTGGGTCATCGTCGCTGTGTGTCCAATAAGGTTAGGTGTGACGTTAAACTTCAAACAACCAACCAATCAAGTTCCTGATAAAAATTTCCTCTTGAACCCTTGTTACCGGGTATCTTTATATCTCCATAACTACGGAATGGGTCTTCCTCACATTCTGTACAGATGTTATAACCCCTCAAATCTAGTTGTGCATTCATCATTGTTTAGGTCCCATTCGAAACTTCAATAGCCAACAGGTTGCCATGTTAAGATAATTTTTTTTCTATGATTGAACAAAAATATAATATACTAGTTTCAGCTATTGACGGCCGACGAGCTATACTTCCGATGACTGCCGAAGATTTTCCAGAGGTAAAATAATCTTGTTTTCCGTTGAAATAACAACAGTCGCTGTTCGGTCTTTCACTGTGAACAGGTCAGATTGATAAATTGTTCAATTAGTGTATATTATTCCTTCTAAAACAACTTAAATCATTTTTAACCCCATCCTCCTCCGGAGGAGGGGGTTATTGGAATCGTCCTTGGCCATGGGGGCAGCCATTGAGCTGTAGAAAACTTTGTACATCAAGAGCGGAAAAACTAGGAAGACTTAGGCATTGAAACTTCCCTAGTTGGTCACAATTGTAATGTTGTGAGTCTGTATAGTTTTTGGGCGATGGCAGATGAGAATTAATACGTTTTTTTGCGAAGAAATGCTCGAAATTGGTAGGATAATTTTTACACGGAACGTGGATGATGTTGTCCTTGTACGTTAAGAGATTGACGAAATCACCCGGATGTTGGTGTTGTATAGATATACCCCGGGTATTTGTGAAGCGATCAGTCTCTGCACAGAGGTGACGATGGTAATCAAAGTGTTAGCTATAGTGTTAGCTCGGATCTCCAGAGCAGGAGAGTGCCTGGTTTTGCGACAACCGTAAAGTGTGATGTTCTTCCAGCATGGCGATCAAACAAAATAAACGGACTCGAATAAACAGGCGAATAAAGCACACTTCCAGACCAGGGAACTGAAAACTTACCGACGTTTACGCTTTAGTTGACCTGATAACTATTACTAGGGCAATTTTAAACATATTCTCCGTCAACTTCGGAAGAAAGATACGGAGTTGTTGGCTTGAAATTGCACAAGCCGAAGTGCGTCGGCGGACACGGGCAAGTGAACTGATATTTTTCCTTGAACGAAGTCGGCAACTGACAGTCAAAATCTATATCATTTCTTTGCTAGAAAATCTCAGTTTGCCGATTTTGTTTTATGATGAATACATTGAAATAATGCGTTGAAATAAACCCCGAACATACAAGCAAACTTATTTATCAAATTGTGAAGTCAAATTTTTCGTTGTTCGACAAATCCAGTGTTCAAAGGTCTCTTCTCGTTTCTTGTTTCAAACAGCTCAAATCAGAGGGATTAAACGTTGTGCTAAAAAAAAAAAAAAAAAGGGGGTTTTTTAAATATTTTTTTTCATTGGTAATCAATATTCAGTTATGTTGCTTCCTCAATCAGTAAGTCTGATATTTGATTCAAAAGCCTACCTATTTTGCCAGAATTTGAATATTTTTTGCTAATTTGGGCACGTTTCTCTGCCTAAAGAAATTTTACTGTGACGAATAGAGGGATAATCATGAATAAACTTGAGCAACATTACACATGTGACAGGGGCATTGGACATCACAATAAAATTTATTTCCCAAACAAAATAAATTTTTGGCCCTACCAACTCAAATTTTTTCTAGCCTGTTTCCGGAAACAGACATATTTTGATTTTTGTTACAGTTATCACTTGGTGATCAAGAAATTTATCGAAAATATTCAGAGAAATGCTGGTTAAATGCCATGCGGTTGCGCAGGAAATGTAGCTTGATTATCAATTTTTCTGTACTGTCATGACAATCGCTCGGACACCCCAGGGCTATGTTCCTTCATTCCATCCTTGATCCATTCGCATCATTTTTTGCAAGCAAATTACTGGAGCCATGATATTTCAAATTCGCGCTTTTTCCCCATAAACAAATTATACCTCAGAAAATGACCAGCTCACCTTGCCAGCTTAAAAAAAGTCATCAAAATACGAACAGCTACGGTAATCAGTTCAGTTAAATTGCATTTTCCCCCAATATTCCTTAGCTTTCTGTGGTGTGCGAGTCGGAAGAATAAATGCGGGATGAGTACATAATTATCGACCCTATAAGTAGACTAATCAAAACATGTTGGTTTCTGAGACTGAGGATATTTTCAATTTCCTGACCATGTGTTTCTGCGGACAATGCCCCTCCATGATTCTCTCCCGTCTGAAAAGACATTGAGAAACAGAAAATATTTTTTTAAGATAATGCTTCACATCCGATTTTACAAGTTGTCACCAATCTGTATTCTACCGTGTTCTATATATTTGGCAGGAAATTCTATGCAAATCTATTATCCTAAACGCCGTGTCATTCCTCTCCAAATTCGCGGGTTATGATGACTTAATGGAAAAGCCTATTAGAGCTGTTACTTTTGCGATGACAAACCCAAGACCACTTCGACCAAGATGGCAGGAATGACCAGGAGAGTGACTCGAACAAACTCTGGGTAAATGGGTACATCAACTACTGATACAGTACCTATAAATCAAGCAATCAGCATTGTTGCAGACACTGCAAGGGTGACTGAAATACAAACCAGACCATTTAGTCTGCCTCTCCGAGAGCATGTGCAATGATGACAGGGTATTATTTTGGCATATAAGTATGAGGAACAAAGCCCAGATCTATTACATACCAATTACAAAATAGGATGGGGTTTTCGAAGTCCACGAGTTCTAGTTTTAAATGCATGAACGGTGATATTTACAACAATTCAGCATAAAATTGCGACTTTCGTCTGCTGTACGAGAATTTCTCTCTCTCGTGGATTAGAGGTACCTACCTGAAAACTCAAGTTAATAACTGCTCCCGCACATGCAGGGAAAGGTCACGTAACCCGCGAAACTCATCCGAGAGAAGGGTCTTTAGCCATGTCAGTTTTTGTGTCTCTCAAGAAATTACTTTTATATGAAATTAAAATAAACCTACAGATTGGTAGAGACTGTCACTGGTTTAGGAATATTAATATGTTATTTCTTGTTTTTCTGGTTGTCGCCAATTTGTTTAAAATTGGACATGAGGCCGAAAATATATCGTTAGCAATATAAACTCAGCAAGAGTTATCAAAGTGAACACAATGCGATTGTCACGGATTGTAAACTAACGACCTTTTTACTGAGCAAACATCCGTGCCCATCTTAATATTGGCAGGATTTCAACTTGGGGCGTGGGGGATTTCCAATAGTTCATCCAACGACAGTTTGATTGGCTGACTTGAGTATTATTATTGGATAGACGTTTCGTTTCAAATTGGCAGCCATTTTGACGAGAGTAAGTTTGCTATCTTTTCTCCCGTATTGTTTATTCATAATTGACATAAAATAAATAGTTCCAAGCGTTTTAGCGGACAACACTGAATTACATAACGGATAATTTAAATGTTAACACTAAGGAAACACGGAAGTACGGTACCGTAGTTTAGAATATTGATTTCTTTTGAAGGGAAGGCGCTTGTGATCATCGCAAATTATGTTAAACTGTTCATGCGTTGATGCCGAACCCGCACACACAGTGTTTTGCGACCTGTGCTTTTTAGGCCGCCTCACAGAAATGAAACTTGCAACGTGATTAAAACTTATCAGGGCAGGCAGAATGTAAATTTTTATGGAAATTCGTACTAATATTTACAAAAAATACTCGGTACCGAACGTTATTTATGGCGATGTCACGGTTTGCTGTGATGTCCGTATCTTGTGTGATGGTACAACAACAACAACTACCATGACTACTGTCCGTCACAGATATTATATTCTAAATGACGATATTTCGGAGACAATTTATCGTACAGCATTCTCTTAGACGGAGGTATCCCAGCAGCCTTTGCGGCGCTCCGTGACAACTGTGGCGTGGGCTAAAGCAAGGCCTAGCGACGTATTCACTTAGCCCAGGCAGACCGCGCTTCTCGCCGTTAAATCGTATTTCCTCGACGTTTGCGGCTGGTAATCATTTGGAATCGATAATATATTGTTAATAAGGTAACATTTAACAGCTGAAAGGATCAGTTGTGTGGTAAAGACTCCAGGAAAGGGTAATAAACAGCTCTAAATAACCCACAACACTGATCTACAGGGCGCTAACCCAGCCGTTAAAATCCTGGGGTTAACACAGCGGCAACGCCGTCATTGTCGGCATATAACACGGATAATCTGTTTTAATTTCCCCCCATAAAGCTGTTAATTATCCATATTCAGTCGCAAAGGCTGCTGGGATACCTCCGTCTAAGAGAATTGAAACTTCACACAGTATATCAACTAAAAAATACTAATTTTTCCCCCATATTTCATTAAAATCTTTTGGGAATTGACGACAATTACCAATACCTACCATGTTATTTTGGGGATACGATGATGTTGATCTGCCGATGTTAAATCCACAGGCATTTGATAAGGGTCAGTAATGGATGGGTTGTCATCAGTCACCAATTTGTCTTTGTAATGATTAAAATGATATGTATGTGTAGTGTACTCGCCCTTCTCATGCTGTTATATACCCCACTATAGTAACCTGGAGTCCGTATGGATGGATGATCTCTGGCCCACAGTTAGTTATTCATTGATAAATGAATCAAAATTGACCTTTGTGTCGGTGTAGTATAAAACTTTATATACTCACTGTTGTCATAATGTTATATATACCCCATTCTTCTAACACGGAGTGAAGGTAAATCACTCGCCATCTTGTTTGAAATTCTCTTAACGTTTTCCGAAACGTAACAAGTACGAGTCGTTTGATTGGTCAATGCACTGGTTGCTACGGTCATCACAAATTCCATGGAATGCGGAAATCTTGACTTCTACAGAGACAGCGATATTGGCCTATCAAATGCCGTGTATCTCCTCGTGTTTGGTTAACGTTGTTAAGAAAATTGTTTCAACCATATTTGTCGAGTTACATGAAATACATCTTTTTGTTGCAGTAAATAATTAAAATCAATGCAGCAGGTATGTTCAACAAACAGCGTTTATTGGATAAAAGGCATGTGCAAAGTATGAACTGTGACTTTTCCCCTTGGAAATTTCTATCTAATTTCGGGTTGTAATGGACAGTGCGGTACCTTGTCTGCGACCTTAGTTGGTGGGGTCCATATATGTAGATACATAACTACCACAGATAATTAGGATATTACTGAGATACCCATCTTATACTGACCCTTATCAAATGCCTGTGGTTAAAACTTGCAGACTTGACGTCATCACGTAAAAAAATAACCTACAAATCTCCCATCTAATTCTTGTTTTCGCGATTTGTTGAAAACTGCTGAAATGATTTTCTTGATACTTTGGAATAAAATTGACACTTTTTATATGCCCGTCATATTATGGTATGGCGTCGTCCGACGGAGTCCGTCTGTCCGTAAACTTTTTCTCGTCAACGCAACGAGTTTTCAATGGATTCTTTTTATATTTGGTGCACGTGATCGGGAGCATGTGTAAATGTGCACAAACTTTTTTTGGCCCGATTCGACGTTTTCTTGACTTGCCCCCTTGATTTTAGTCTGAAATCCTTGTATTTGGCACCTATTATCTTCGTCAACGCAACTCATCCCAGAGTTTTCAATGGATTCTTCTGAAATATGGTACACATGATCGGTACCATGTGTAGATGTGCACAATTTTTTTTGGGCCCGATTCAACGTTTTCTTCAGTTACTCCCCTTGATTTTGGTCTGAAATCCTTGTATTTGGAACCTACTGTCTTCGTCAACGCAACTCGTCCCAGAGTTTTCGATGGATTCTTCTGAAATTTGGTACACATGATCAGTAACATGTATAGATTTGCACAAACTTTTTTCAGCCCGATTCAACGTTTTTAGCCCACCATCACCAGATGGTGGGCTGTTCAAATCACTTTTCGTCTGTGGTCCGTTGTCCGTCCGTCCGTCGTCCGTCCGTCCGTCCGTTCGTCCGTAAACAATTCTTGTTACCGCGATTTCTCAGGAACTACTGCATGGATCTTTTTCAAATTTGGTACACAGGTTGCCCTTGTGCCCTTGAGGTCTAGTTGTGCAAGAAACCTTTTCTGGTCCGATTCGAAACTCCAATATGGCCACCAGGCAGCCATCTTGGATTTCCCCATGAAACCTAGTTACCGCGATTTCTCAGGAACTACTGCATGGATCTTTTCCAAATTTGGTACACAGGTTCCCCTTGGGGTCCAGTTGTGCAAGAAACCTTTTCTGGTCCGATTCGAAAAGCCAATATGGCCACCAGGCAGCCATCTTGGATTTCCCCCTGAAACCTTGTTACCTCGATTTCTCAGGAACTACTGCATGGATCTTTTTCAAATTTGGTACCCAGGTTCCTCTTGGGGTCTAGTTGTGCAAGAAACCTTTTCCGGTCCGATTCGAAAATCCAATATGGCCACCAGGCAGCCATCTTGGATTTCCCCATGAAACCTTATTATCGCGATTTCTCAGGAACTACTGTATGGATCTTTTTCAAATTTGGTACACCGGTTCCCCTTGGGGTCTAGTTGTGCAAGAAACCTTTTCTGGTCCGATTCGAAAATCCAATATGGCCACCAGGCAGCCATCTTGGATTTCCCCATGAAACCGAGTTACCGCGATTTCTCAGGAACTACTGCATGGATCTTTTCCAAATTTGGTACACAGGTTCCCCTTGGGGTCCAGTTGTGCAAGAAACCTTTTCTGGTCCGATTCGAAAAGCCAATATGGCCACCAGGCAGCCATCTTGGATTTCCCCCTGAAACCTTGTTACCTCGATTTCTCAGGAACTACTGCATGGAACTTTTTCAAATTTGGTACCCAGGTTCCTCTTGGGGTCTAGTTGTGCAAGAAACCTTTTCCGGTCCGATTCGAAAATCCAATATGGCCACCAGGCAGCCATCTTGGATTTCCCCATGAAACCTTATTATCGCGATTTCTCAGGAACTACTGTATGGTACTTTTTCAAATTTGGTACACAGGTTCCCCTTGGAGTCTAGTTGTGCAAGAAACCTTTTCCGGTCCGATTCGAAAATCCAATATGGCCACCAGGCAGCCATCTTGGATTTCCCGATGAAACCTTATTATCGCGATTTCTCAGGAACTACTGTATGGATCTTTTTCAAATTTGGTACACCGGTTCCCCTTGGGGTCTAGTTGTGCAAGAAACCTTTTCTGGTCCGATTCGAAAATCCAATATGGCCACCAGGCAGCCATCTTGGATTTCCCCATGAAACCGAGTTACCACGATTTCTCAGGAACTACTGCATGGATCTTTTCCAAATTTGGTACACAGGTTCCCCTTGGGATCCAGTTGTGCAAGAAACCTTTTTTGGTCCGATTCGAAAAGCCAATATGGCCACCAGGCAGCCATCTTGGATTTCCCCCTGAAACCTTGTTACCTCGATTTCTCCGGAACTACTGCATGGAACTTTTTCAAATTTGGTACCCAGGTTCCTCTTGGGGTCTAGTTGTGCAAGAAACCTTTTCCGGTCCGATTCGAAAATCCAATATGGCCACCAGGCAGCCATCTTGGATTTCCCCATGAAACCTTATTATCGCGATTTCTCAGGAACTACTGTATGGTACTTTTTCAAATTTGGTACACAGGTTCCCCTTGGGGTCTAGTTGTGCAAGAAACCTTTTCTGGTCCAATTCGAAAATCCAATATGGCCACCAGGCAGCCATCTTGGATTTCCCAATGAAACATTGTTACCACAATTTCTCAGGAACTACTGCATGGATCTTTTTGTCCTCCGCCACGAAGTGGTGGGAGGACTTGGAAATGCTAGCCGTCAGTCCTTCCGTCCGTCCGTCCGTCCCGGACGCGATATCTTGAGAACAATTTGACCGATCGACTTCAAACTTGAGAAGGTGCTTCACATCAGTTAGACGGCCATTGGTATTGATTTTCAACGAGGAACCTAATCAAAGATGGCCGCCATCGACCATATTGGATTCTGTCCGTCCCACATCTTGTGAACGCGATATCTCAAGAACAATTCGACCAATCGACTTCAAACTTGAGAAGGTGCTTCACATCAGTTAGACGGCCATTGGTATTGATTTTCACTGAGGTACGTAATCCAAGATGGCTGCCATCGACCATATTGGATTCTGTTCGTCCCACATGTTGTGAACGCGATATCTCCAGAACAATTCCACCAATCAACTTCAAGCTTGGGAAGGTTCTTCACATCAGTCAGACGGCCATTGGTATTGATTTTCACTGAGGTACGTAATCCAAGATGGCCGCCATCGACCATATTGGATTATGTTCGTCCCACATCTTGTGAACGCGATATCTCAAGAACAATTCCACCAATCAACTTCAAGCTTGGGAAGGTTCTTCACATCAGTCAGATGGCCATTGGTATTGATTTTCACTGAGGTACGTAATCCAAGATGGCTGCCATTGGCCATATATGTTTTTTTTTCCATCCCACATCTTGTGAACGCGATATCTCGAGAACAGTTCGACCAATCGACTTCAAACTTGAGAATGTGCTTCGCATCAGTCAGACGGCCATTGGTATTGATTTTCACTGAGGTACGTAATCCAAGATGCTTCCATGGACCATATTGGATTTACTCCTTTCCACATCTTGTGAACGCGATATCTCAAGAACAAATTAACCAATCGACTTCAAACTTGGGAAGGTTTTTCACTTCAGTTAGATGGCCATTGGTATTGGTTTTCACCGAGGTACGTAATCCAAGATGGCTGCCATTGACCGTATTGGCTTCTATCCATCACACATCTTGTGAACGCGATATCTTGAGAACAGTTCGACCAATCGACTTCAAACTTGAGAATGTGCTTCACATCAGTTAGATGGCCATTGGTATTGATTTTCACTGAGGTACGTAATCCAAGATGGCTGCCATTGACCATATTGGATTCCATCCATCTCGGATCTTGTGAACGTGATATCTCGAGAAATATTTGACCAATCGACTTCAAACTCGAGAGGGTGCTTCACATCAGTTAGACAGCCATTGGTATTGATTTTCATTGAGGTAGTATGTAATCCAAGATGGCTGCCATTGACCATCTTGGATTTCACTCGCCCATATTGTACCCATCTGTGTTGTGAACGCGATATCTTGATCTATTCCACCCATCGATTTATAAACTTCACCATCCACAAATCCATATACAACTACAGACTTACATTCCAGTGTTACACTACCCATTACTGCTTCCCAAACCTCCTCAAATTGTCTCAACAATTCCAGATAAATGTCTCTTTCCACATACACATATCCACTTTCCAAGTTATATTTAAGGAGATATTGGAAGCGTATATGCTGCATGCTCTCAAACAGGCTACTTGGCGGAGGACCTGCTAGCTATTCAGCTTGTTCAAATTTGGTACACAGGTTCCCCTTGGGGACTAGTTGTACAAGAACCCTTTTCTGGTCTGATTCGAAAATCCAATATGGCCACCAAGCAGCCATCTTGGATTTCCCCAAGAAACTTTATCGTCATTTCTCAGGAAGTACTGCATGAATGTTTCTCAAATTTTGTACACAGGTTCACCTTATGATCTAGTTGTGCAAGATACCTTTTTCAGTTCAAATTGAAAATCCAATATGGCCACCAGGCAGCCATCTTAGATTTCCCCATGAAAATTTGTAATCGTGATTTCTCAGGAAGTACTGCCTGGATCTTTCTCAAATTTGGTAGACAGGTTGCCCTTGTGGTCCAGTTGTGCAACATACCTTTCTGGTCCGATTCCTAATTCCAATATGTCCATCAGGCGGCCATCTTGGATTTCCCCATGAAACTTTGTTATTGCGATTTCTCAGGAACTACTGCATGGATTATTATCAAATTTGGTACACAGGTTCCCCTTGTCACCCATTCTCCCAACGTCAGAGTTTGTAACGTCCAAACCGTCGGTAAACAAGACTCTGACTTCACCACTATAGAATGGCGCACAGCCGCATTGTGTCTTTTCCGCGGAGCCAGTGAGAGAGCGCGTTATTTTCCGGCTGACTACGTCATCACAGCTGATCACCGCGTGGAGACGAGCGGTCATATTGTAAACAACATTGGATAGGTGAGCATTCCGACTCGTGCTGAGAGCTATTGTGAGCATTAATTGATAATGACCCTGGAAAATGAATCAAGCATGTGGGTGATGTGACCAGACAATCAACAAGCGTGCGTCTTTCAGGAAATTATATTATGGCCATGTGTATCGAATGATACCTGTGTTTTATGTCGCCGATATTGAACTCAGTGAGGAAGGATAACACAACACAAATCAAAGTCAACACAAAAAATAATATTGAAAAAATTACTCATCTGAACCTCAGCGAGGTATATATTATTATGTATTTATGTGCAACAAGTAAGTAATAAAAACAATCAGTAGAGGAGGTGAACGAGAAATATGCACCGGAACACATCATTGGCATAATTTCCTCATAGTACTAAATATTAAATAATAATAATATATCTGCAGTTAAATGTGTTTCCTTGGTTATAACCATAAATAATATTAAGATTTTGTCTGAAAATAACGGATTTCAGTTTAGCAACTGGGATTTAATTTAATAATTGATTCAGTTTTTTTTTCAAATGGCAATTCTTTATCAAACTAACTTATTTAAATTTGCTCAAACTTAAAAATGTTTATCAAATAAATTGGCTTTGATTTAAAAAATGACAATAACAGTATTATCACAATTTTCAGTATTATATTCAAAATTATATTATAATTATTATTTTATTATTATAATTTACCTGTTTATAAACTTACCATGCATCGAATCACCGCATGAGCCACGTCGGCGACAATAGCTGCCGTGGTTTTCCCTTGTTTAATTAACAACTCGCGGTTCTCTTCCTGGTTTAACAGTAATTCGAGGCCTGAGAATACAAATGAATAAGATCCCCCCTGTAGTTTTTCTCTGTCGCAATCGCCAGGTCCAAGATATGTGGCAGTAAATCCCAGGGTTCGAAGTACATTTACTTGCTCGTTCATTATGGAAGTTAACTGACAGATCACAAATACCAGTCCGGTTTTTACCCCTCGGCCAATTAGGCCATTGTCATCATGTACGGCTGTCCGTCCGGCCGTCCGTTACCGCGATATCTGCAGAACCGTTTCATGCATGGCAACCAAACTTGTTACATCTATTTATCTTCACGTAAATCAGAAGCCTATCGAAAATGAGTCATCTCGGACAATATTTTGCAGAGTTATGCCCCTTTTTACAAATAAAAATCCATTTATGATTTGTTATTGTGATAATTTCAGAACCGTTTCATATACAACATCCTAATGTGATACAGTTGTTTCTCTTGACCCGAACTAGATGCCTATCGAAAATGAGTCGTGTCAGAAAGTATTTTGCAGAGTTATGCCCCTTGTCTACTTTTTATACGCCCGCCAAAAAGGCGGACGTATTATGTGATGGCGGTTTCCGTCCGTGTGTCCGTCTGTCCGTCCCCCGTGTCCGGTCTATATCTGGAACACTTTTCTATTTACGGTTCCAATTTTTGGTGAGTGGATACCCTACGGGGAGACGATGTGTCGCGTACAAAAATGAAGGTCGAGGTCAGAGGTCAAAGGTCACTGGCCTGAAAAACAGGAAATCACTGAAGTGTTCGTGTCCGGTCTATATCTCGGAACGTTTTCTATCCACAGTTGCAATTTTTTGTGAGTGGATACATCAGGTGGAGACGATGTGTCGCGTACCGAAATTCAGGTCGAGGTCAGAGGTCAAAGGTCACTGTTGCCTAAAATCAGGAAATCATTGATCATTGATAGTTTTCTATCTACAGTTCTAATTTTTGGTGAGTGGATGCCCTAGGGGGAAACGATGTGTTGCATACCAAATGTAGGTCGAGGTCAAAGGTCAGTGGTACCGGAAAATCAGGAAATCATTAAAAATTTCTAATTTTTTGTGAGTGGATTCCATAGGGGGAAATGAAGTGTTGCATACCAAAATATAGGTCAAGGTCAAAGGTCACTGTGACCCAAAAATTAGGAAATTATTAAAAATAACATTTCTTTCTGTCAGTAGATACATTAGGGGGACACAATGTGTCACATATCAAAATGTAGGTCAAGGTCAAGGTCAAAGGTCAAGGTGACTGGGACCCCACAATCATGAAATTGTTAAAAATCATGATTTTTTTAGTCCATTGAGAAATTAAGGGTAGCCGTTTTGTCCTGTACCAAAATTTAGATCCAGGTCAATAGTAAAGATCACTGTGACACCAGAATCAGGGTCAAAGGTCAGTGTGACCAAAAATCAGAAAATCATTAAAAATTACTAATTTTTGGTGAGTGGATTCAGTAGGGGGAAATGAAGTGTTGCATACCAAAAATTAGGTCAAGGTCAAAGGTCACTGTGACCCCAAAATCAGAAAATTATTAAAAATAACATGTGTTTGTGTCAGTAGATACATTAGGGGGACACAGTGTATCACATACCAAACTGTAGGTCAAGGTCACTGTGACCCTAAAATCGTGAATTGTTAAAAATCATGATTTTTTGTGTCCATTGAGAAATTATGGGGAGATGGTTTGTCATGTACCAAAATTTAGGTCAAAGTCAATAGTCAAGGTCACTGAATACAGAATCAAAAAATCTTGAAAATTGCTTTTTTACCCCTCGGCCATTTTGGCCTCGGGGTATTGTCGTCGCCATGCACGTCTGTCCGTACGTCCGTCCGTCCGTTACCGCATTTTAGGCAAAACCGCTTGAGACACAACCACCAAATTTTCAACACTTATTTATATACTGCTAAGTCAGACGCCTATCGACGCCCATATTTTACAGAGATCTGCCCCTTTACAGATTTTTTTATTTCTCTTTCTGTCCTATATGCCTGAATGTAACCAATTATATCTGCAGAACTGTGTCAGTATACATGTAGCTACTATATTTTGGAAACTTGTTTATATTGTTGTATTCTACAAGCCAACAAAGGATTACTCGCCTCAGCTTATGGAGTTATGCCCCTTTCGGATGTAATAATCTTCGATTTTGTTAGTTGTAGCTGAATGTACAAGTTATATCTGCAGATCCGTGTTCGGTACAGCTTATTCGTCTTGGTTCTTATTTCACAGAGTGCTAAGTCAGACGCCAATCGAAAGTGGCGGCCCTCGGCCCATACTATTACTTTACAGAGTTATGCCCCTTTACAGATATATTAATTTCTATTTCTGTCCTACATGTATATCCCTGAATGTACCCAACTATATCTGCAGAACTGTGTTCGATATAGCTACTATATTTTGGAAACTTATTTATATTCCTGTATTCTACAAGCCAACAAAGGATTACTCGCCTCGGCTTATGGAGTTATGCCCCTTTCAGATGTAATAATCTCCGATTTTGCTATCTGTAGTTAACGTGAGTTATATCTGCAGATCTGTGTTCGGTACAGCTTATTTGTCTCAGTTCTTATTTTACAGAGTGCTAAGTCAGACGCCTATCGAAAATGGCACCCCTCGACCCATATTTTACAAAGTTATGCCCCTTTACAGATATATAATTTTTCTATTTCTGTCCTATATGCCTGAATGTAACCCACTACCGGTATATCTTGATCATCCCACATAGAACTATCTCTTCACCAATTCACACTACACATGGGTCTCAATCACTTGGGGAAAGCCAAGGGGTTTTGATTAGATCAATCTCATGTTTTTGTCAGTAGGGGGACATGATGTGTCACGTACCAAAATGTAGGTCAAGGCCGAACGTCAAGGTCACTGTGACCCCCAAAATCATGAAATTCATAAAAATCATGATTTTTTTATGTCTTGATACATTGACGGAAGACGATGAGTCGTGCACCAAAATTTAGGTCAAGGTCAAAGGTTAAGGTCACTGTGACCCCAAAATCAGGAAATCATCAAGTCACATTTTCATATGCCTGTCGAACATGAGGTCATGTAATGCGATGTTGCGTTCTGTCCATTCATCCATTAACATTTGTTGTCCATGCAATATCTCTAGTTTCAAGGTATGGAATGGTATCAAATATCTTACTCGCATGGCGAAGAGGAGCCATACATCAATTTGTCAAAGGTCAAGGTCACATTCCCCCAAAAATGAATTAAGTTTAGCTGACTGTGTTGGGTTGGAATATTCAGAGTTCTGTCCCCTACATGTATATGGCATTTGCCCTGTGGAGTTGTCTCCCTTCTTTGAAACAGCTACATTTAGTTAAACTGTCGTGAAATAAAAAACATAACTTTTACTAATTTAACGGGGAGAGGTTTCCTTTATGAACTTTATACCTGTTTATCAACTCAAGAACAAAGGTTTACTTCATCACTTTCTTCTTCCTTCATGAAAAATTCTCTCATCTGAAAGAAATCCATTTGCGGGAAACTACCCTTTTCTTGTGTTTGCCTATTGTTGATTTCATTGTGGGATATGTGAGCTCTCGGTTCTTGCTCCAAGGTCACCCAGTTTCCAAGAGTTAAGCTCATTTTAGTTTATCATTCAATTTTAGATGTGATATATGTTACATTCTCAGAAGCACAAAATTGTAGACCTTTCTTTGGATTGCTAGCTACCAATTGTAATCAAGGCTATTAAACAACCTTGAAATTTGGACCAACGTAATTCCAGATATACGGGCGTATATTGAAGCCCCTTGGGCTCTTGTTTTTTTTTCAAAGAAAGTACACTTACAATTACCAGGGGTAAATATTTCTTCCCACAAGCCAATCAATTGGTAGCGACACGCTTACATTATAATAGCTGGGGTTCAGAGCCGAGGGGTTTTGATAGCGCAGCTTCATGTTTAAACAGGACGCCCCTCAAAGATTTGCCGCTGTTCGCTCTCGTCAATATACAACGCCTATGTTGATTGGCTTGCCAAAGTCATGCTGAGTTTTTCGGAAATCATCGGCCCCATTTGGTAATCTCAACAAGTTCGCTTCATTTAGTAACGGAGGCTGTTGATTGGGCGACAGCCATGCGCAGAAAAGATGCGTGCCGCAATTAGCCCCACTTTGACATCAGAGGGTATATATGACAATAGGGGATATACAATCTGATGCCATGAGAATGCTTGTCACCTAGTTGTGCAAGATACCTTTTCTGGTCCGATTCGAAAATCCAATATGGCCACCAGACGCCCATCTTGGATTTCCCAATGAAACTTTGTTATCGTGATTTCTCAAGAACTACTGCATGGATCTTCCTCAAATTTGGTACACAGATTCCCCTTGTGGCCCAGTTGTGCAAGATACCTTTTTTGGTCCGATTCGAAAATCCAATATGGCTGCCAGGTGGCCGTCTTGAATTTTCCCTTGAAACACTGTTATCTTGAATTCTCAGGAAATATTTTATGGATCTTTCTGAAATTTGGTACACAGGTCCCACATGCATTACATGGGGCCTAGTTGTGCAAGATACCTTTTTCCGTCCTATTCGAAAATCCAATTAATACGGTATTCCCGAGTTGTGACGTTGCATCACAAGAGTCGATGGATCAAACGGTGGGGCATATTCTATATATTGACTATAGAGAATATCCATATCTTCATCTTCCATATCAAGGAGTTAAAATAATTCGGAATTAAAATATATTTTGTGAAATTTTAAATCAGTTTTCTTTAGTCCATGCTGTTGCAAGTGAACTGCCCCACCCTTTCGTCTGCCGGCAGGTCAGCTACATGAAGGGATGTCACTCTTGTGACACAATGTCACAACTCGACAACTGTAAACTACTGCATATTTCGATCCAAGGGAAATAATCAAGATTCAGACACTCTCAAATTCGAAGTTTCAACATTACTGCGCGGACCGGATCCCTTCAGTATTAAGTATTGTACCATCTTACTATTTTCGAGCATGGTATCTTAAAAGAGATATCTCAAACTAGTCCAGTAAACAGAACAGAATTAATTAGCATTCGTTCCAAATTATAAAATCTTAAGTATGCCAAAGTGTGAAAGAGATGTTTGTGTCTCAAATCTTCACCTGTTATCACTTAATGCCAATATTCCTCCATTTGGAGATCTCCTGCAAACGAAATTATCTCCCCTGATCGCTGCGTCGATCGTCCGCCAGGTGGCGTGCTCTCCGCGCATGTCCTTCCTCTTTTTCCTTTGCAGTCTTGGTGACAAGACCTGTTTTGAAAGAGCTCCTGTAAACAGTAACTTTTGGATTGTTATACACGCACTCTAGGGTTATTTTTTTTTCCCGTGAGTTCATTATGAACCAACGTAGTCGCCCAGCTATAAAGATTTATAAGGAACGAATCATGTCGTCAGTTTTAACCAGTTAAAGACTTGCATTTTCTTTGTTTTCAAGTGCAGGGCACAGGTGTGTTTACAGTCAAGTGACATGCCGTGAATGTGCAGACTGGGACGACGTGACCTGGCATGGCTATCCTATGGCGACGCAGTCAACTCTGGAGAGCGGCCACTGACCTGGCAAGATGTCCAGCTGAGAAGCAAGCTACTCAGGCCCTCTTCTACGACTTGGCTGTAAACGAAGTTTTCCTACCACCAGTGGAATCTTCACAACAGTCCCGTGAAACAGAACAGACCCTTCACGGATACAGGATCACAGCTCCACGGTCCAGTTCAAGTTCGTCAGCAAGACGACAAGAAGACAGATCTTTGAGAAGACATGTCTACTAACCGGGAACCGGCGAAGAGCAGTACCCTGGAGCTACATTTCAAGACGGTGAACAAGTTACAGACCCAAGACACGGCCTAGTTCAAGTTCACCGGAGAAGATGAGTTACGGACTCTATACCGGAGCCGTTACAACCACGGATCTGGGCAGACCTCGGATAACAGTTCCCGTTCATCCAAGCCTCCGCAACTCAAGAAAGACAAGTCTTCCAGCCGGGACCTGGTGAAGAACCGGGACCCGGCAAAGAGCCGTACCCTGGGCCTTCAAGCGGGAACGGTGGACAAGTCTACAGTCCGGAGCACAGACCGGGACTACCAAGGACCTCGACACCACAGAGCGCCGGGACTCCGACTGCAGAGCACCTCGGACCCGACCATCGGAGAGAGAGGTTACTTCCAGAGGCGGTACTACGGTCCGGAGCCGTACCCCGGAACAGAGAACGACACGGACCTATGAAGTTCGGACTTATCCAGTACGCCGAGAGTCTACGTCTCACCGGGAGTCCACACCTACAGGCCACGGCCTTTAGATCAGCATACGGGACCATGGCTCTGAGAGATCACGGCCAAATGCAGAACTCCGAGACCCCGTCAAGCCAAGAGCCTACAGGGACTACCGGGATACCGAGAGAATAGGCAAAGTGCAGACCAGTCAAGCCCAAGCCACGGCGATACGGTTTACTTCTACTGCACCGGCAAGAGTGCTGACACGGACTCCACTAGACAGCCCCGTCACAGACACGGATCAAAGCGAGTCCTCGGATATCAACTCCCGTTCATCCAAGTCCCCAAAGAACCGCCGTACCCCGGAGACACAGACGGACACGGCGAAGAAGGCAGTCCGAGAATCAAGATCACGGACTCCATCACTACAGCGGGACCCCGGCTCAAGCACAGCTCACCGGGACCACGGCACGGAGAAGTCACGGCCCTATACGGAACGCCGGGAGTCGGACAAGCCAAGGGCCTACAGGGAACACCGGGATTCCAAGGAATCACGGCCCTATCCAGACCGCCGGGACTCCGACACCGGAGCACCTCGGGAGGAAACTATAGCCCGGAGCCGTACCACGGAACGGGAGACCACACGGACCTATCCAGCACACCGAGAGTCTACATCTGAGAAGTCACGGACTCAAGCAGAACGGACTTATACAGATCACCGAGACTCCACATCCAAGAAGACACGGACTTATGAGGAACGGACTCAGCCAGAACGCCGTGAGCCGGCCTCTACTCCAGCTTGGACCCGTACAACGGAGCCACACCTCGGTACTACGGCAAGCAGATCTCGTAAACGAAGTCGCACACCGTTACAACGCCGAGATTCCTATCCTGTACGTCATCATCGGGAGAGGGACCGTCCTAGACGTCGGACCCCTTCACCTAGTCCAGCCTACCGGAGTCGGTACCATAGGGACCATACCCCGGAGCGACCTTACACCAGACGAGGGAGAAGCCGTTCACCGGTTTCCCGTCAACAAGCACTGATGGCGAGGAGCGGACGTCTACCCACCATCACCGTAGCCCGGAGCATCGGGATAAAACGGAAGTCCAGAGAGGAACAGGGACTCGTAGATCACCATTCTGGACCTGCCCCCAAGGAACACACTTCTGCTCCAGGGGTACCTTCCAAGGCAAGCCTGGTCAAGAAGCACAGTCATCTCCCGACTACACAGCCCCTTACCGGGGTAGAGGTTCCTTCATCGGAGACCCGTGAGATGACACGACCCCATTCTTCTAGCAACGGGGGGAGGCCCGTTGGCCGAGTGATTTAGAGCCCCGACATACAGTGCTGGCAATTAGGTGCCTGACTCTGGTTTCTCTTCAATCCCACGAAAAAATCTTTCCGTGGAGAGGAACACACTAATGAGTCTATAGACTATTTTTCGAGTTCTGCGTTGAGCAGGACGTTCGGGACTCGACCAGACTCAGGCTCGGACTATGAGGATCACGCACGACGTTCCACTTCCTCGGCATCCTCATCTCATACAGATTCACCTCCTTACGTCAGGCGGAGGTAGAAGACAAGAATAAAGACATGCTACCCTTCAAAGCCAGGATAGCAGCGGTACACACGTTGGTTCCAGAGATGCCCAGACCGGTGGTCGGCGATGACAAGCAGCCTGATGACCCCGCCGGGAACGGAGAAAACTTACTACGGCATCTCTTTACGGTTTAAACAAACCTTCTGAGGAGGAAGCTGCGCCAACCTGCGCACCATCTCCAGCATCAGCCAACCTATACGACGCACTGGATCGACAATTGGAGACTTCGTCATCTCTCCAGAAGCCCGGTTACAAGGCTTACACTCTTCACGGAGACAATCCACCGTTCAGGGCCCGAAGTCTGAACCGGATCTTGACAGACTGTTGAACTTCACGAGGACACCAGCGGGGGTACTTCAACAGAAGCAAGCCTGTGCTGTGGAAGATATGAGGCTGACACAACAC
This sequence comes from Hanleya hanleyi, assembly GCA_036873755.1. Classification (NCBI taxonomy): domain Eukaryota; kingdom Metazoa; phylum Mollusca; class Polyplacophora; order Lepidopleurida; family Hanleyidae; genus Hanleya; species Hanleya hanleyi. The sequence goes on along the minus strand of JAVTVY010026608.1, from coordinate 48,054 downwards.
AGAATTACATCATACTCTGATTGGTTCCTGACGGCTATTTCCAAGGTGATTCAGGATCCAGACGTGAAGCATAAGATGGATCCTTGACCTTTTCACGGCCCAAGATGGATTTCCTCGGCGCCTTATCGACTCTAACAGAGGAGGTCGCCACGGAGGTTTCTCCTGTCAGAACTCGGACAACCCAAGCTAGATGCTCAGAGTGGTGTTCGCCCTTACAAGAAAGGACAGTTCCAAGGTAAAGAGGGAATCTTCCGACCGGGACAGGGGCAACCTCGTCAGTCAGAATTGATGGTTCTCAAGCTTCACCTTCAAACCACTAGTCATCCTTTCATCCTTCCCAAGCTTCGAGTCTTCACTCACCTGATTGTAGAACGGTCGACCCTGATGATATAGAAGATCAGCGTCACTCTTTGTCAAGTTTTCGTCGAAGAAGTCAGTCCTTACGTGAGGTCTACTCCAAGTCCCGACACTTCATCTGACGATCATCCTCAGTCTCCTAAGAGCCGGATCCTACTCCTCATCGGATAATCTAGGACTCCACCTACACCCGAGATCATGATCAAGGGAATCTATTTCGGGGGAAACGGCTAGTCGGTTTTGACTTAACCCGTTTTTCTTTGGGGTGAGACATCCAGTCTACAGTGGGCAAGCCTAGTTTCAGATTGAGGTCCCTTCCAAGGCCAAGTCAACACGGACCCGGACACTGGAATAGGACACGAGGATAAAGTCATCTCTAATCCGGAATGCGAATTAGGACTCCAGAACAGAACCTGGGACTCCAGCATTCAGCGGGATGACAGTAGAGACCGGACCAGACGACGGAGCCGGACACTTACTGAGCATATTCGACTCTACAGGAGTTGGACTCCGACTCCCGATTGTCGTCACTTTCGGCGTTTCCAGAGGCCTTTTTCGAGTTTCGCCTCGATGATCATGGCGGTCCAGGGATATTTCCAGGGACCCCGCGGATTATGTAGTACGGCTACATTCAAGCGGCAAGCAGGTTTCCGGCATATGGAACCTGCACCGAGAACCAGACCATCAACACCATGACCCAGAGGTCCGTTGGATGGAACTACAGTCTACTACTCACCCGGGACCTAGCACAGTTTTGGCTAGCTCCAGGTACTCCTCATTACAGTTTCTCAACTACAACTGCTCCTGAGGGCAAGAACAAGCAATCTAAGGATGCTCGTCCCGGAACATCTTCACCCCTCTTCCAGAGTGGCGATGCCGGATCCAGTTTCAACCGAGCACATAGAAGTTCACATTCACCGATGCGGAATTCATAGCTTAGAGGGGTCCATTAGTCCGGCAACAGATAGCCGACACATCACATGGATACCACGATAGACAAGCAACGCATCATCTTCCTTAGGGATATCTACGCTAAGAAGGCGGTCCCCCTTGGAGGTTGCGGTTGTACAACACATCAGCATTGATTACGAACGTTCAGTACGGTCGTCAGTTGCGTCAAGTTTGGGGGGAGCAAGATCCCAGTCACTGTCTTCTAGAAACATCAACACTGGTCCTAGCAGCACGGTATCAGCAATACCATGTCACAACACCATGTGTTTCACATCACTTCAGGGTTTCCGCCGACAGCTTCCTCCAAGTCCTACAGGGTACTACAACCGGAAGATCACTTTTCCACGGAGGCACCGGGACCCGCAACGGCCGAACCCCCACGTCTGCTACGGTCCAGAATTTCCTTGCAGACCAGGGTTTTTCTCCAGGACCAATTGTACAGACAATGACAGCAGCAAGCTACTATTTACTGTACAGTCGCATCAAGCCCGGAGAATGTACTATAGTAGATGACCTGTGGCCAACACTGTTTCTGTTCCAGCAACAGCTGGTTTTTCCTTCTGTATCAGGACAGGGAATCTCAGTCAAGCAGTACACAGGGGTATCACTCAGCATCATCCAGGGTTGTCAAGTTCACCCACGGAATCGACTACATTCCAGCATTTCGGCTTTCCATGGTCTTCACCTTACAGTCTCGCCGAACACATCAATTACCACCCAAGGAGACCTGGATGTGGTACTAGGGCATTCTTACGCCTACCATTCAAACCAGTTCTACCAACTGTAGTCAAGATCCTGTCCTGCAAGACAGCTCCATGACAGTCTTCACTACGCAATCAGAGCATTGTACTAGGGCATTCTTACGCCTACCATTCAAACCAGTTCTACCAACTGTAGTCAAGATCCTGTCCTGCAAGACAGCTCCATGACAGTCTTCACTACGCAATCAGAGCATTGCGCAGTAGAACCTAGTTCCTTGACAGGGATGACAGACTGGTCAACCAGATCCTTTCATCCCATCCCAGATTTCGTCATTTAGAACGATTCCACACGTCAGGGACCAGACGTCCAAAGACTGTACCAGATTCCAGCGCTAACAGATTTCGTGTACCTGCTGGAGGAGAAGAGGTTTTTTATATCCAGTCAGAGGCCTGGGGCACTCTTTATAGAACCGACAAGGGGTTCCAGCTGTCTTCTTCTCTCATCACTTCTAACAGACCCATCAGCTGACATCACTAGTTCATGATCACCGTCTGGTTTGAAGAAGACTGCCGACTGGTTTAACCAACTCGCCATCAACGCTCCTTCTCCTTTATGGAGACATCGTCTCACAAGATTAGAGCCAGTGTGACGTCCGAGCCACTTTGGGGAAAACTTATCGTTGAACGATACTGTTGACACCTGCGCTTGGACGATCAATTCAACTCATGCTGATTGCTATCTTCAGACATGTCTGTACAGACAGATAGGATGACTACACTGGACCTATAGCTACAGCCCAGTGTATAGTCTACCACTCCTATCAAAAAAGGGGGGGGGGGCGCCGCTCAAGCAAGCAAGATCCCGACAATTCCACAAGCATAGAAGACAGACCATGCCGGAGACGAAGGGACTTCAAGGCATCACGATGGCATCTGATTATCTAGCCAAGTATGCGAGCAAAGGGTAGGAACAGAGTCCACCTCTCGCCGCATTACTTGTAATACCTCGAACTCCCTACGCCTCTATACGACACGGGAATTATCAGGATATTACTGGGCATATTAGATTTACAAAATCAGAACAAGGCGTGCTCCGCTTAATCCAAAAGCAAGTCACAAGGCCGGCTACCCAACCTCCTCTGTTGGGAGTCTGGCATTAAGTGATAACAGGTGAAGATTTGAGACACAAACATTAAACATTTATAAATAATGTTGGTGTTTGTTATCAAATCAAACCTGTTATCAACGTTGATTTACCCAACCCATCCTCCCCTCTTTGCTCGGCCTTGACTCAAAACAGGTCTTGCACAGCATGGGAAAAAGAGGAAGGACATGCGCGGAGAGCACGCCACCTGGCGGACGATCGACGCAGCGATCAGGGGAGATAATTTTGTTTGCAGGAGATCTCCAAATGGAGGAATATTGGCATTAAGTGATAACAGGTTTGATTTGATAAGAAACACCAACATTATTTATAAATGTTTAATTTTTCTTCGCTTCCAGTACCCAATGATGACACGTGCAAAAAAATAAATAAAATAAAAATACTACAAAATGAAGATGAAGGATCCTCCGTACATGTACATTCACTTTCAGACTAACTTTGCTCATTTCTCTTGTACTATAACAACCGACATAAGTTCAGTTTCTAGAAATCTTGAAACTCCTGAAACTTAGAAAGATTATATCTTGGTGTTTTCCAGTGTCGCTTTTTCGATCTTTTTCGCTCAGATACGAAATTCTGTAAACAAAATTACAACTCAATCGTCTTGGTAACAATGGACAAAAAGATCCTCTTGTCATTAGCTTACAATTATCGGACAATGGTGGGCGCCAAGATCCTTCAGGATCTCTCGTATTCTATGGGTCATGGGCATGATGGGAGGAAATTCCCTTCGATCCATGTTACAACATAGGGAAGGCCAATAAAATTTCTTAGGTGGTGGGGTATAATTCAAAGCTGCCTTCCGCCCCTCCCATACCTTTTTAAATGGAACAGCCCTCAAGATATGTAATTTCATAAATGTTTGTTGAATGTTTGCAGGAGAAAGAGAAACAGAAAGAAGAGAAGAGACAACAGATGGAGATCATGAAAATGGAGTAGACCCAGAGAAGATCTGGAATGTGATGATTTAAAGGTATGATAGATTCGGGCAGTAAAAATTGTTGACAAAACGACTGACTTCAAGGACTTTGAAACTGGGGTCAAAAACAAATTTAAATGGTCTAAATGGCTATGCCTTATGCATATTGTGCAACGATAAACTGGTATACGTGACCACTGGAAAGTGTGACTTGAAAAATCATTCTAAACTCGCAAAAAAACTCAAAACTCGAAAAATTCTCAAATCTAATGCAACTTTACCTGTCTGTTCACTGCAGCTGGCTCACAATAAATTATCTGTTGTTGAGTGCACAGAGCCAAATTCATTTGCTTCCAGTACAGTGTTGCATCTGCATGCTTGCTTTGATGGATGGAACTTTTTGTCCAGTAATCTGAATTATGTACTGAAAATATTTGGTTGCAAGGAAAAAAATCAATATAAAATAGTGCCTTGAATTTAGATGACAGTCTGCAATTTTATTTCCCAGAAATCGCTTAGAATGCTTCTCCAGCCATCTAGGACCCCGGCCTAAAGTGCTAGGATAGTATTTTTCCAGAAAAGAAAACTTACCTCACTTCCACTCTTTGCATTTCTTGTCTACATGAAATACCACAGTAAGAATTTAAATGACAGTTATCTCCCCTGCTAGTCACCTGATAGCATAGCTACCCACAATTCTACTTCCTTCTTGTTCTACTGCTTCGTAGGGCTGGAAGTAAACATTGTCAACTCCGTGAAAAAGTGCCTTTTCTAGCGAAACTACTCACAGTTGGATTACCTCAGACGTCTGATTTCCTGCAAGAAGTCCTTTGGGAAGTATTCTATAAGTTATCAGCGTAAAAATGGCTCAAAATATGTCTCAATTGTCATGCATGTCTTGTGGAGGTGACAAGCCTAGTTATGACCTTCACTCAACGTGTCCGCCATGCCGCCAGGGAAGAATCTGTACATGGGACACGGCCTGTGAAGAGTGTATTGTGTGGGCGCCCGGCATATTCCAGGTGTATCTAGCCGGTTCTCTGGCAGCTAACGAGGGAAATGGTGTCGTTAGGCCTACCAATCTCGCCAACGAGACATATGTAGCACAGTCTCCTCGTACTAGCGTAGGCGAGGAGTCTAGGGGGCTTGTTAGTTCTGTAGCTGGGTCTACGTTAGTGAGCCTATTGAACGTAAATAAAGATAAACAAACGCCCCCCCCCCCGCTCACGATGCTTCCATTTCAGACCAGGCGAAGGGTCAGTCAGGTAAGGCAACGACCCGGTTGGTACAGGTGGAAGGGATAATCGAAGATTTGGAGTCTGGCACTACGACGACTGTGGACGTGGAGATTCCAATTGAGCGGACGCCTGGATACGACGATGAAGGGAGATCGGTAACGGATCCAGGCTTAGCGTGGGAAAGCCAGGGGACTCCGATCTCTCGATCGGGGTCAACTTATGACTACGAAAACTTAGGCAGCACTAGTGAGGGGCCTAATGTTAAGTTTTCATTTGGATCCGGGGTTGGGAAGATACCTTCCTCGACGCTGTCGAGGCCTGGACTTCCCGGTCGCTCAGTTATGCCTGTAACTGCTGCTTCCGGTTTGTCTGAATTTTCCCAACCTGCTTCCGGTTTCTCTGGTGGCCTTCCTCATCCCCCTGCCGAGACGTTTGTATCTACGAGCCTTCTGGGCCACCAGAGATTAAGGTTCCCGCAGTACGGCAGTATGGTATGTATACAGGTACCTATGATATGCCAAATTATTTCCCTGTCTCTGAGATGCGTTATCAAGAACCCTCTCAATCAGGTCAAATTATGCGGCATCCGGTTGCTGGTCTACCTTCGCCCTTGCGTGGCTTAGGTCAGATATCTGCTTCCGGGGGTGTTCGTGGTACGGGACCGGGATTATTACGTATGATGCGTCCTCCTATACGTGCTTCCGGTTTACGACCTCGTATGCCAGTTCACCGACCTTTACAGTGGCCGTGCTCACGTCCAGCTGGAGGGTCCTGGAGTGTGAACACACCTCGTCAGGCCTTGCTTCCGGTCCACTCTCAAGTGATTGATCCCACATTGGCTGCCATACTGCGCGGTATGGAACAGCAACGTGAGGAAATGAAGGAATTGAGAGAGATGATGACCAGTCAATTCCGAAGTAGTACGCCACTGCTTCCGGTTTTGACTGAACAGTCTCGGAAACCGGAAGCTAATTTGTCGAGGACTATCCCTTCCAATACTCCCTCCTGGCAGGAAGCCCCGGAAGCTATGGAAGTGGATAGGGACCAGTACGGTAGATCTGAATTGAATGAACCTACCAATACTGATCCAGATGCTAGGAAATATTATGAGCTTATTTCCGGCATCTATGACTTAATTCCTGATATGCAGCTTCCGGCCCGCATGCGGGGGATATTGAAACTGAATCAGGAGAGTCAAATCGGGTTACGAGATCGGCTACCACGCTTCCGGCCTCAACTGCTATACATTCTATTTGCCACTTGTTCCATAGAACTTTAGCAGAACCCGTTACGCAGGAGGAACGTGCAGTAAGGCTGAGACCTAAAGCTTGCTTCCGCCCTGCAGGATCTTCTGGTCCGTTCCCAGTACAGAAGCCAAACATACGAAGTTACGGCGTACATAACTCACCGTTTAGCTTCCGGTCTGCAGAGGTGAACGGCGACTTTCAGTATTTATGTCCTAGCAATACTAAAGTGCCTAGTAATTCAGATGTTCCTTGCACGAACAAACAGGGCGCAGTACTTGAGGAAACTGCTCGACAAGGAGTGGCGATTACGAATCACCTCGATTGGTTTCTTAAAGCCATAAAGGATGGTTCATTCTCGCTGTCGGGCGCGGACAGTCAAGAACAGTTACAGGAGGGTATAAACCTCATTCTTGACTACCAGAAGATTGCTTCCGGTGCTGTAGAAGATTTACTGGTACACAATGCCTACCTATCTTCTATGCTAGTGTATTTAAGGAGAAAGGCCTTCATTCCTTTTATGCATAGTTACACACCGGAAGCTGTAAAGAGGAGTCTACTAGAGACATCTACGGCTCCGTCTTTACTGTTTGGTGATGCTGTTGCCGAAGTTCGACCTGAAATGGATCGTATAGAGCATGACAGGTCAGTTGCTTCCGGTGCTTCGTCTAAGAGACCTATGGCTTCCGGGTCGGGTCCAAAGGCGAAGAAGGCTAAGAAGAACCCGCCTAGTTCCAAGGCTAATAAGGGTGCTTCCGGCCAACAGCAAAGCCAAGCGCCTGCTTCTTTGGAGCCTAGAGTATCTACCTATGGCCATAAGAAGCAGGGTAAGGGGAAATCTAAGCAGTCGAAGAAGGATTCCTGATGTCTCGGGCCGTACCGGGTGGCTTCCGGTATGGCGGGAACACTGAGACATAACGTTTCCAGTTCCCCAGCAACTAGACCTTCTGGTAGGGGGAAGGCTGCAGTTGTTTTGGAGGAACTGGATAAGGATCGGGACGGAAGCGTGGGTCATTCGGACAATCAGATACGGCTATCGCCTATTGTTCGACACGCTTCCTCCCTTGACTGCTCATCCCCTTCCGTCTCGTATACCATTACGAACGGGTCATCTATCAACAATACAGTCCTCTGTGGACAAGCTGATAGAGAAGGCAGCTGTAATAGAGCTTCCGGTTTGGGACACGTCACCCGGGTTCTATTCGCCGGTCTTTCTGGTCCCCAAGAAAGACACGTCCGAGATGCGCATGGTTATAAACCTAAAGCGCCTCAACAAGGACTACCTCACTCCACCGCCACACTTCCGCATGGAGTCCTTCCGGCCTATCCGGACAGTACTCAGGCAAGGGGAATGGCTGACTTCTCTGGATTTAAGGGATGCATACCTGCATATCCCGATACATCTGGGGGACAGGAAGTACTTGAGATTCATGGTCGGCAAACGACGCTTCCAAATTCAAGTGCTTCCGTTCGGCCTGTCCACTTCCCCTTGGGTGTTTACACGAGTGTTTACACCAGTGGCACAATTCCTGCACAGTCTAGGTATAAAGTACCACTTTTATATCGACGACTCCCTGCTAAGGAATGCCTGCAAGGAGCAGTTAATCCTAGACACCCAGTTTGTCTTAAGGATATTGACTTCTCTGGGATACATCCCACACGAAGAGAAATCAGAGCTGATTCCTTCGCAAAGGCGCAAATTTCTGGGGGTGGAATACGATACGCTACGAGCTCTCGCCAAACCCCCAGAAGATTGATGGCTAAAGATAACGACGAAGATACCTCAGTTCCTCAAGTTATCTCCGGCCAGGGCTTTACACTTTGCTGCGATAATCGGCCTCTTGACGTCAACACAGGACGTAACCCCAAGAGGGCGGTTGCAGCTTCGGCCATTAATGATTTACTTCAATCATCAATGGGTCGAAAGGCAGTTGAATCCGTGGATACCGGTAACACCGCTAGTCAAACAATGCCTCCTATGGTGGCTGGATCCACTCAAAGTTATGCCAGGTGTGTCCCTACTTCCGTTTCGTCCGTCACATCACCTGTTCAGGGATGCATCTATGGAAGGATGGGGAGCCCACCTCGAGTCCAAGTGGGACATCCGGGTTATGGACAATCGAGGAACGCTCGTACCATATAAACATGTTGGAGTTTATGGCAGTGACACATGCCATCCGCACGTGGGTGAGCGTATTGACCGACAAGAACCTGCTGGTTGCGACGGACAACACAACAGTTGTGTCCTATATCAAGCAGCAGGGGGGACGAGATCTCCTCAATTACAAAGCCAAGCGGAAATCTTTTTCGGTCTGTGTTGGGACAACAACATATCGGTGTTGGCCAGGCACATCCCGGGGGTACTGAACATCTTAGCGGATTCGCTTTCACGACGGAATCAGATAATTCCCATGGAGTGGCAACTTCACCCAGACATACTAAAACAAGTAGCTCATGTCTGGGAGATGCCACACATGGATCTGTTCGCCACTCGGCGCAACAATCTACTACCACTGTTCATGTCGCCGGTCCCGGATCCGTCGGCGTATGCAGTGGACGCACTATCGCAGGACTCGTCAAGGATGGTAGCATATGCGTTCCCTCCTCCAGCTATCCTAGCGAAGGTACTCCAGAAGATCCACGAACACACATGTGTCGTTTACCTGATTGTTCCGTGGTGGCCAGCAAGGCCGTGGTTCCCGGAACTACTAGATCTTCTGGTGGATGTACCAAGACAGCTTCCGGTATGGCACAATCTACTGCGCCAGCCCGGAACGTCGATATTCCACAGCCAGCCAGGACTGTTCCACTACCACGTGTGCAAGTGCTCAAGAAGCACTTTGCTCAGGCGGGATTTTCAGCGGAGGTTGGGCGCCGAATGGCACAATCAATTCGACCGTCCTCTTCCGCTGTATACAACTCAAAGTGGGTAATCTTCGATCTTTGGTGTGGAGAGAGGGATATCAATCCATCCTGCGCAACTATCCCGGAAGTAGCAGAGTTTCTATTGTACCTGTTCAGGGATAGGGGCCTGGTGCCCGCTACGGTAGAAGGTTATAGAGCGGCTATTGCTCAACCTATTCTACTGGGTACTGGGATTAATCCCTCGACTGATCCAAACTTATCTGCACTAATCAAGTCAAACAAGATAACTGGTCAGTCGGCTTTTCCGAAATTACCTAAGTGGGACTTAGCCTTAGTACTTCGGCAATTAGGAGAGCCACCTTTCGAGCCAATAGAGGCTATTGAGCTAAAATATCTATCATACAAAACTTCGTTTTTGTTGGCTCTTGCTTCGGCAGCTAGAGTGTCAGAGCTGCATGCGCTCGATAAAAGGAACATCAGACACTCTAGGGACTGGAGCAAGGTAGTTCTCACAACAGTACCTGAGTTTGTGGCCAAGAATCAAGCCCTCTACGATTCCATATCTCGAGAGTTCACAATTCCAGCCTTATCTGATTTCCTTTCGTCCGGTCTTGAATCAGACATGTTAATGTGTCCGGTTCGGGCACTTGCGTGTTACCTGAATCGTACAGAGGAGATCAGAGCGGGAAGGAGGCGTTTGTTTATCCCTTTCGATCCCAAAGCCAAACAAGAAATAAGTAAAAACACTATCTCGAGTTGGCTCAAAAATACGATTCAGCTAGCGTACTCCACGGCTACTGATAGGCAAGCCGCGCTTGTAAACGTTTCGGGTCACGAGATTAGGGCATTAGCGGCATCATGGCCTCTTATGGTCCAACAGATCGGTGACTGACATTATGAGGGCGTGCTACTGGAAGTCAAACACGACATTTGCCTCCTACTATCTCCGGGACATGACGTTGGCATGTAACGACCTCTATTCCATCGGCCCACTTGTGACCGCACAGCGGGTGTCAGGGGGACCGAGGCCAGCAATATAGCTACAAAAGTCCGGGCGTACAGTTGTAACCCTGCTTGCGGGTGAGTGCATTTTTTCCCTCGGCCCCTTTCGAAAAAAGGGGGGGGGGGCGTGTCTTGCATCTCAGCCTTGAAGTCAGAGTAGCAACAGAGGTTCCCTGTGTACCATAGGCATACAGGTTATTACTGTTGTATGTTCTCATGGATCCTCTGTGAGGTAGAAGATCTGTGATTTCTACTCTGTAATAGTCACTATGTATGGCATTTATCACTAACCACGGATTGTATCAGTTTGCCCACCTACCTTACGGTGGCACTCTATGCAAAGAGTGGAAGTGAGGTAAGTTTTCAGCGCAAATAACAAAAAAAAATTCACAGGTAAATTTTCTGCTATTAAGCTAAAACTTACCTCACTTCCAGTGATGCCCGCTCATCCTCCCCGCTATGATACATCCAGACCATGTATCGCAGTGGAACAAGAAGGAAGTAGAATTGTGGGTAGCTATGCTATCAGGTGACTAGCAGGGGAGATAACTGTGTCATTTAAGTTCTTACTGTGGTATTTCATGTAGACAAGAAATGCAAAGAGTGGAAGTGAGGTAAGTTTTAGCTTAATAACAGAAAATTTACCCGTGAAATTTTTTTTTTTGGGGGGTGCTATTCTCATGCCTGGCAAGTAGACCTAAATAAATTCAAAATATTACTTGCAATATGAGGAGTGCAGTGACAGAATTAGATCCAAATGTTCTTTATCAGGTGGTATTCGGTCAATGATGTTATGATCTATGGACTCCAATAGGCCTGCACATCGTAAATCTTCTTCACCTTGTCTCCTGTGTTTGTAGGATATGCCTGAGCCTACCCCGATACAGACCCGTATACCAACAACTTTGTTTGATGAGGTGGTCATGGTGCTGGAGTTCTTGCAAGCATTCTCTGACATCTTTGACCCGGAGGACCACTTCCCCTCTACTTTCACCTTTGGTAATAATTTATTAGATGTGTGATAGCAATTTGTCTCAATTAAAGCTTCTAGAAAATAAAATACTCTCAAAATAGTCAGTCTGTCCCAGGTTTTCCTGTGCTTTTAACAGTGGAGAGAAATAATGAGTATGTTTGGGTATGTGCCCCACCACCATGGGCAGAGCCCTGCAGCAAGGATTGCCACTTCAATGTCTTGGGTTATTTTCTGCCGAGAAAGTAGTAGATGTATGAATTTGGAAATACATCCCTGAATAGTTTCAAAGTAAACCTGCGTGAAGACGGATACAACAAGAGTTGTTGCCCATGCTTCACGACATCAACCGGATGCCTTCTGCGGCTCCGTTACTGAATGTGGGCATTTTTTGGCCTTTAGAGCCATTTATGCGAGCCATCCGAACCAGTCAAGAAGAATAATAGAGTGATAGAAACCTAAGAAATTATTCTGTCGAAGAGCCAAGATTTTTTTTTGCCTTTTTGCTGTCGCCTATACTTACAACATCACAGAGAGCTAAGGTTACTCGTGGTGTGCGTTGCAGGATGGGAAGGATACCTGGCAGATTTACAAACTCTTCAATGATGTATTGGATAAATTCTGTAGTGACTCGTTTTACTGTCACATATTTATGTCTCCCCCAACTATGTTGGGGGGAGACATCTAGTGTTTGTGCTGTCTGTCTGGATGTCTGCCCATCCCCTTGCCTTGTCTGCAAGATATCTTGAGAACTACTGGATGGAATTTCACCAAACTTGGATGGAAGCTTCATTGGGATAGCCCCCTCATTTGATTAGGTTTTGGTGTGTGTGCGTGCATTCATCCGTGTCCGGTGTCCGTCCGTCCGTCCGTCTACTTGTACATGTATATACAGGCCTTGTCTGCAAGATATCTTGAGAACTACTGGATGGAATTTCACCAAACTTGGGTGGAAGCTTCATTGGGATAGCACCCTCATTTGATTAGGTTTTGGTGTGTGTGCGTGCATTCATCCGTGTCCGGTGTCCGTCTGTCCGTCCATGTACTTGTACTATACAGGCCCTTTCTGCAAGATATCTGAAGAACTACTGAACAGAATTTCACCAAACTTGGATGGAAGGTTCATTGGGATAGCCCCCTCATTTGATTAGGTTTGGGTGTGTGTGTGCATTTATCCATTTGTCCATCGTCCGTCCGTCCATGTGTATACAGGCCTTGTCTGCAAGATACATGTATCTTGAGAACTACTGGATGGAATTTCACCAAACTTGGATGGAAGCTTCAGTGGGATAGCCCCGTCATTTGATTAGGTTTTGGTGTGTGTGTGCGAGCATTCGTTCGTGTCCAACTTCGATGGCAGCTTTATCGTGATGGCCTCCTCATCTGATTAGGTTTTGGTTTGTTTGCGTGCATCCATCTGTTTCTGATGTCCAGCTTTGTTACATGTATGTACAGGACTACTCTTGTCTACAAGATATGTGGAGAACTACTGGATGAAATTTCACCAAACTTGGATGGAAGCTTCATTGAAATGGCTTTACGATCTAATTTGGTTTGAGCTAGTGCTTGCATGGGTCCATGCAAAATGTGCTTATCTGTCTGTCCAATTTTTGTTCACTCCATATCTTGGAAACTACTGAAGGCAGATGCATGAAACTTCTATACGGTACAGCATGTATACTATAGATGTGGCTCTTGTATGTTTTGCATCTTTCCTAATGTGATCAGTTTCGAAATAGTTGATGCTTCACATTACATGTATTCCACATCGTTTAGACGCTGTACATGGCGGCAATCCACTCATTGCTATATAAATCCCGACTCCTCACTGGGTTACTGCAACAATGAAAATCGCCTCTTTGTAATTAATATTTTTAGATGCACAGCTTTGTTTAGGATACTTACTGCTACATTCATTTTATAGCACTTTCCCTTAAATTATGTGCCCACTCAAGGCAAGATGGAAGGTTGGGGGAGACGTATGTTTGCTTAAAAAAACAACCAGCATAGGCTTCATGCCGGCAACTCAAGGGTCAAAGCGGAACCTCTAGTTCATTCTTGTGTTTTTAAAGTGAGTGATAAATCTGTCTCTCCTTCACTTTTTCTCCAGCAGAGGTATGGATTGCTCTCCTGGGGAATGGAAATGTATTGGCAGTCACGCATGTAATAGAGTGATCATTGTCCTAGTACAGATCCATAAAGATCCAGAAGAGTGATCCATAGAAATGGATATTTAATTAATAATCATGGAATAATGTGTGATTTTGTCCAATACACAGAGATGATGGAACGAGCCCTGTTGGACAACGATGTCAATAGTCCACTGACAGACCTGATGAAATTTCTACTGAACACCATCTTCAACCTGCAGGATGAGGAGGAGGAAGAGGAGCCTGAACTGCTCAAAGAGAATAGCAGGGGGTAAGGAAAATATGAGGATAGCAGGGGTAGGGAAAATATGAGGATAGCAGGGGGTACGGGAAATATGAGGATAACAGGGATAAGGAAAATATTAGGATAGCAGGGGATAAGGAAAATATGAGAATAGCAGGGGGTAAGGAAAATATGAGGATAGCAGGGGGTACAGGAAATATGAAGATAACAGGGATAAGGAAAATATTAGGATAGCAGGGGATAAGGAAAATATGAGAATAGCAGGGGGTAAGGAAAATAAGAGGGTACCGGGGGTAAGGAAAATATGAGGGTAGCAGGGGTAATGAGGATAGCAGCAGGGTTAAGGAAAATATGAGGGTAGCAGGGGTAATGAGGATAGCAGCAGGGTTAAGGAAAATATGCGGATAGCAGGGGGTAAGGAAAATATGAGGATTGCAGGGGTAGGGAAAATATGAGGATAGCAGGGGGTACGGGAAATATGAAGATAACAGGGATAAGGAAAGTATTAGGATAGCAGGGGATAAGGAAAATATGAGGATAGCAGGGGGTAAGGAAAATATGGGGGTAGCAGGGGATAAGGAAAATATGAGGGTAGCAGGGGGTAAGAAAAATATGAGGGTAGCAGGGGTAATGAGGATAGCAGCAGGGTTAAGGACAATATGAGGATATAACAGGAGTAAGTAAAATATGAGGATAGAAGGGGTAAGGAAAATATGAGGATATAGCAGGAGTAAGGAAAATATGAGGATATAGCAGGAGTAAGTAAAATATGAGGATAGAAGGGGTGAGGGAAGTAGGAGAATAGCAGGAGGTAATGGAAGTAGGAGGATAGCAGGAGGTAATGGAAGTATGAAGATCGACTGAAGGGAATGTGAGGTGATAGCAGAAGTAAGGGAAGTATGAGGATAGGGGATAATGGAAATACACTAGGATAGCAGGGTTAAGAAAATTATGAGGATAGCCAGGGTAATGAGAGTAGTTGGATAGGGATAATGGAAATATATGAGGCTACCAGGGATAAGGAAAAATCGAGATCAGGGATTGAGAACAAAATGTTAAGAGTGAACTGGATAAGAGCAATAAGGAAAACAGGAAGGTAAAATAGCAAAGAAAAGATGAGAGTATGATTATTGAGGAAAAACTGATGAAGGAAATTACTAGTGCTAGTGACATCAATGATTTAATATCAAAGTTGGAAGATATTTTTTAAAGAAAGTAATAAATTAAAGCGGACTATGGACTTTACATTAAACAGTGATGTACAGTGGTATTGACACTTTTGTATTAATTTTAATATTACAGCTCTGGACACCACAGATGATGATTTCAAACTGTCTGATGTGTCCACTAAGCAATTGATCCAGGCCGTTACTCTGGCCTCTCCAACCCCACAGCTTTATCATGGTGAGAAGATTGATTATCTGTAGTATGCAGAACCCAACGGAGGTTCTTGTACAACCCACATAGTTTCCATGGGTGCTTGAATACCTGGACAGTCCTTGAATTTTATATTGACAATTTCCCGGCTTTAAAAGTAATTGAAATTCCAGGTTTATATCTGGCTGTCCTGTAAAAGTTCTTGAATTTTAGCCTTGATATTTCAAATTGCTTTCCGTCCGTGGTCCGTCGTCCGTCTGTAAACAATTCTTGTTATTGCGATTTCTCAGGAACTACTGCACGGATCTTTCTGAAATTTGGTACACAGGTTCTCCTTGGGGTCTAGTTGTGCAAATACCTTTCCTGGTCCGATTCGAAAATCCAATATGGCCACAAGGCGGCCATCTTGGATTTCCCCATAAAACCTTGTTATCGCGATTTCTCGGGAACTACAGTGCCGCCTCGCCATAGCGCGCCTCGATAAAACGCGAATTCGGATATAACGCGCACAATTTCTTGTCCCCCAAAATAAAAAAAAAAAAATAAAATAATTAAGAAAAAAAAAAAAAAATCAAAAAAATTGAACACTGTTGTTAAAACATAACTCACGAAACACCAATTGCACGACGCAAATAACCTGTTGATTGTGCGTGTATTTGTTTTGTGTTCAGGCCTAAAGCTACTGTACCGGAATGGCCCACCTGTGGTACAGGCGACCACGTGGTAAACAACAACAACAGTCATCAATGTGAACTTTAAGTGTGCTAGATAACAAGTTGTAGCATGCCGAAAGACTGTTAATTAATTAAGAGAGACCGTCAAACTTCTGAGCACACATTGTCATTAAGCAATCAGGATAAACTGTTAATCCCGTGAAGGTGGGAAATTTCAATATGTCGCTGTTTGTTTTTGTCGCGGGTCTCTTGAGTAGAGCTTATCTGCAGCCCTCTTGGCCGGTCTTAGGTAGGGGTAGGCGCAGATTCCCAGTGTGATATTTTAATCTTCTCACGGTAAATCTCTTGTCTCTCAAAAAAAATATATATTATACAATTTGGATTTGGTCTTTCCGTGAGTTTGGAATGACGTAGAATAATATAAAAAAATGCCCGAAATATATTTTCAACAACACGCATTATTCAAGGGAGACAACTTCGGAATGAATGGCTATCCCGCGATCACCTGCAGCCGAATGCTGCTGCCAGAGAGCATCATTCGAATCAGTACTTTGTGACATTTGCGTACATTCGCTGGGAACTCCGAAATAAATTAATTACCAATTTGAATCTAGAAGGTTAGTAAAATTACCGCTATGTTAGACCATGGACTCTACAATAAATTTATTGTAGAGTCCATGGTCAGACTGTCTAATCACGTCACATTTGGCATGAAAATACAGCACCCCATCAGCTTTGGTGTGTCAGTGACTCGGTATCTTGCCGTTGACAACGATCTTTTTACAAAAGAAACAAAATCACAAAACAGCTTGTTTACGTTTTATTTTGAAAGTGTTAAGAATAGGACAAAACAATTTTCCCGGATATAAGCCTCCCAAGCGTTACTGCCTGCTGTTAAGCTGGGTTAACAACGCCACATGTGCCTCTGTAAAAGAACAACAACAACAACAACATCAGCTTGGTATTTTGACAATTCATTATAACACGATTATCCTATAATGCGGTTTTAAATTAGGGGACAAAACATCGCGCTATGGCGAGGCGGCACTGTACTGCACGGATCTTTCTGAAATTTGGTACACAGGTTCTCCTTGGGGTCTAGGTGTGCAGTTACCTTTTCTGGTCCGATTCGAAAATCCAATATGGCCACAAGGCGGCCATCTTGGATTTCCCCATGAAACCTTGTTATCGCGATATCTCGGAAAATACTACACGGATCTTGCTGAAATTTGGTACACAGGTTCCCCTTGGGGTCTAGTTGTGCAGATACCTTTTCTGGTCCGGTTCGAAAATCCAATATGGCCACAATGCGGCCATCTTGGATTTCTCCATGAAACCTTGTTATCGCGATTTCTCAGGAACTACTGTATGGATCTTTCCTAAATTCAGTACACAGGTTCCCCTTGGGGTCTAGTTGTGTACGATACCTTTTCTGGTCTGATTCGAAAATCCAATATTCGTGAGCGTGTTGTGGCCGAGTGGTTATGGTGTTTGACTCTGACCCGGAGTGCTACAGCTGGCGTGGGTTCGCGCCTCGCCAGTGACCGCTTACATATATACTCGCCTATTCACAAGGCGCTGGACTTATTCAGTGTCCAGGGTAATATGGACTGATGGTGGAACTAGTTGCTACGCTAGACCTTCGCCAGTGGAGGCACTTGGGGAATAAAGTACTTGAGTGTCTTTCAGTGACTGCTATATAAATTCACTCACAGTAGTACATCGCATACACCGCTAGGAAGCTCACATGGTTAGACTATCACAGCACTTTCAGGATGGTAGTTCATCCAAATTGTAGAATTGTATAAATGTACTTTCAGTATAGTAGTTCGTCCAATTGTAGAATTGTATAATAAATGTTCACTTCACAGCACGATAGTTGAGCTATAAAATGTTGAGTGGTTCCTAATTGATTGTATATTAATCAGTACTCCGTAAGGAGGTGCCTCTCAAAGGGGAAAATTACGAACCGAACTTGAACTATATATGGCCACCAGGCAGCCATCTTGGATTTCCCTATGAAACCTTGTTATCACGTTTTCTCAGGAACTACTTCATAGATTTTTCTCAAATTTGGTACACAGGTTCCCCTTGGGGTCTAGTTGTGCACGATACCTTTTCTGGTCTGATTCGAAAATCCAATATGGCCACAAGGCAGCCATCTTGGATTTCCCCATGAAACTTTGTTATCACGATTTCTCAGGAACTACTGCATGGATCTTTCTCAAATTTGGTAAACAGGTTCCCCGTGGGGTCTAGTTGTGCAAGATACCTTTTCTTGTCCGATTCGAAAATCCAATATGACCACAAGGCAGCCATCTTGGATTTCCCCATGAAACCTTGTTATCGCGATTTCTCAGGAACTACTGCATGGATCTTTCTCAAATTTGGTATACAGGAACTCTTCAATGATGTCTTGGATAAATTCTGTAATGACTCTTTTTACTGTCACATATTTCATTCTTGTGTTTTTACCCCTCAGCCCATAGGGCTGTAGGGTCTTGTCGTTGGCATGTACGTCTGGTCGGCCGGACGGACGGACGGCCGTCTGTCAACAATTTTTTGTCCGGGCTAGATCGCAGTTACTATTTGACTGACAGCTCTGATACTCACAGTGAATATCCCTAGTATCCCAGACATGTGCACTGTCATGTTTATTTCGCGTTACGTCATTTCTTTACAGAGTTATGGCCCTTTGAAATTTTGCGTCACTAACTTTTGTCCGGGCTAGATCTCAGTTACTATTTGACCGACAGCTCTGATACTCACAGTGAATATCCCTAGTATCCCAGACATGTTCACTGTCATGTTTATTTCGTGTTACGTCATTTCTGTACAGAGTTATGGCCCTTTGAAATTTTCCGTCACTAACTTTTGTCCGGAATAGATCTCAGTTACAATTTGACTGACAGCTCTGATACTCACAGTGAATATCCCTAGTAACCCAGAGATGTTGAGTACTACACACACACACTCGACTCTTCCCTGGATCCCTGGAATAGATATTGTCCGGACTAGATCTCAGTTACTATTTGACTGACAGCTCTGATACTCACAGTGAATATCCCTAGTATCCCAGAGATGTGCACTGTCATGTTTATTTCGCGTTACGTCATTTCTTTACAGAGTTATGGCCCTTCGAAATTTTGCGTCACTAACTTTTGTCCGGGCTAGATCTCAGTTACTATTTGACCGACAGCTCTGATACTCACAGTGAATATCCCTAGTATCCCAGACATGTGCACTGTCATGTTTATTTCGTGTTACGTCATTTCTGTACAGAGTTATGGCCCTTTGAAATTTTCCGTCACTAACTTTTGTCCGGGCTAGATCTCAGTTACAATTTGACTGACAGCTCTGATACTCACAGTGAATATCCCTAGTAACCCAGAGATGTTGAGTACTACACACACACACTCGACTCTTCCCTGGAATAGATCTTCATCTATGAAGAACTTATTTCGCGTTACGTCATTTCTTTACAGAGTTATGGCCCTTTGAAATTTTGCGTCACTAACTTTTGTCCGGGCTAGATCTCAGTTACTATTTGACCGACAGCTCTGATACTCACAGTGAATATCCCTAGTATCCCAGACATGTGCACTGTCATGTTTATTTCGTGTTACGTCATTTCTGTACAGAGTTATGGCCCTTTGAAATTTTCCGTCACTAACTTTTGTCCGGGCTAGCCTGGTTACAATTTGACTGACAGCTCTGATACTCACAGTGAATATCCCTAGTAACCCAGAGATGTTGAGTACTACACACACACACTCGACTCTTCCCTGGAATAGATCTTCATCTATGAAGAACTATTCACCAGATCTTTACTAACTTTTCTTGAGGTATCGATCCACACAGTCTTGGATCGATATCCCTTCACAGGATTGATGACTGAAGCCGGTACTAGCAAATACTAATCGTTGAGTATTCTCTTGAATCAACATTAATACATATGTGGGTAAATAAATTTGACAGAATTCAGCAGATTTTTATGTCAACCTGTTATTCGCTGGACATATTGTGCTGAGGGGTCAAAGCACCTTTTAGGTGCAGCCTCATGTTAAAGTGAGTGATAAATCTGTCTCTGCTTCACTTTTTCTCCAGCGGAGGTATGGATTGCTCTCCTGGGGAATGGAAATGTATTGGCAGTCACGCATGTAATAGAGTGATCATTGTCCAAGCACAGATCCATAAAGATCCAGAAGTGATCCATAGAAATGGATATTTAATTAATAATCATGGAATAATGTGTGATTTTGTCCCATACACAGAGATGATGGAACGAGCCCTGTTGGACAACGATGTCAATAGTCCACTGACAGACCTGATGAAATTTCTACTGAACACAATCTTCAACCTGCAGGATGAGGAGTTTGAACTGCTCAAAGAGAATAGCAGGGGGTAAGGAAAATATGAGGATAGCCGGGGTAGGGAAAATATGAGGATAGCAGGGGTACGGGAAATATGAGGATAACAGGGATATGGAAAATATTAGGATAGCAGGGGATAAGGAAAATGTGAGGATAGCAGGGGGTAAGGAAAATATTAGGGTAGCAGGGGGTAAGAAAAATATGAGGGTAGCAGGGGTGATGAGGATAGCAGCAGGGTTAAGGAAAATATGAGGATAGCAGGGGTAATAAGGATAGCAGCAGCAGGGGTAATGAGGATAGCAGCAGGGTTAAGGAAAATATGAGGATAGCAGGGGTAATAAGGATAGCAGCAGGGGGTAAGGAAAATATGAGGGTAGCAAGGGTAATGAGGATAGCAGCAGGGTTAAGGAAAATATGAGGATAGCAGGGGTAATAAGGATAGCAGCAGGTGGTAAGGAAAATATGAGGGTAGCAGGGGTAATGAGGATAGCAGCAGGGTTAAGGACAATATGAGGATATAGCAGGAGTAAGGAAAACGAGGATATAGCAGGAATAAGGAAAATATGAGGATATAGCAGGGGTAAAGAAAATATGAGGATAGAAGGGGTAAGGAAAATATGAGGATATAGCCGGAGTAAGGAAAATGAGGATATAGCAGGAGTAAGGGAAATATGAGGATATATCAGGAGTAAGGAAAATATGAGGATATAGCAGTAGTAAGGAAAATATGAGGATAGAAGGGGTAAGGAAAATATGAGGATATAGCAGGGGTAAAGAAAATATGAGGATATAGCAGGAGTAAAGAAAATATTATGATAGAAGGGGATAAGGAAAATATGAGGGTAGCATGGGGTAAGGAAAATATGAGGGTAGCAGGGGTAATGAGGATAGCAGCAGGGTTAAGGACAATATGAGTATATACCAGGAGTAAGGAAAATATCAGGATATAGCAGGAGTAAGGAAAATATGAGGATAGAAGGGGTAAGGAAAATATGAGGATGTAGCAAGAGTAAGGAAAATATGAGGATATAGCCGGAGTAAGGAAAATATGAGGATATAGCAGGAGTAAAGAAATATGAGGATAGAAGGGGTAAGGAAAATATGAGGATAGCAGCAGGAGTAAGGAAAATATGAGGATATAGCAGGAGTAAGGAAAATGAGACTAGCAGGAGTAAGGAAAATATGAGGATAGTAGGGGTAAATTTCTACTGAACACAATCTTCAGCCTGCAGGATGAGGAGTTTGAACTGCTCAGAGAATAGCAGGGGTAAGGAAAATATGAGGATAGCCGGGGTAGGGAAAATATGAGGATAGCAGGGGTACGCGAAATATGAGGATAACAGGGATATGGAAAATATTAGGATAGCAGGGGATAAGGAAAATGTGAGGATAGCAGGGGTGATGAGGATAGCAGCAGGGTTAAGGAAAATATGAGGATAGCAGGGGTAATAAGGATAGCAGCAGGGGGTAAGGAAAATATTAGGGTAGCAGGGGTAATGAGGATAGCAGCAGGGTTAAGGAAAATATGAGGATAGCAGGGGTAATAAGGATAGCAGCAGGTGGTAAGGAAAATATGAGGGTAGCAGGGGTAATGAGGATAGCAGCAGGGTTAAGGACAATATGAGGATATAGCAGGAGTAAGGAAAACGAGGATATAGCAGGAGTAAGGAAAATATGAGGATATAGCAGGGGTAAAGAAAATATGAGGATATAGCCGGAGTAAGGAAAATGAGGATATAGCAGGAGTAAGGGAAATATGAGGATATATCAGGAGTAAGGAAAATATGAGGATATAGCAGGAGTAAGGAAAATATGAGGATAGAAGGGGTAAGGAAAATATGAGGATATAGCAGGAGTAAAGAAAATATTATGATAGAAGGGGATAAGGAAAATATGAGGGTAGCAGGGGGTAAGGAAAATATGAGAGTAGCAGGGGTAATGAGGATAGCAGCAGGGTTAAGGACAATATGAGGATATACCAGGAGTAAGGAAAATATCAGGATATAGCAGGATTAAGGAAAATATGAGGATAGAAGGGGTAAGGAAAATATGAGGATGTAGCAAGAGTAAGGAAAATATGAGGATATAGCCGGAGTAAGGAAAATATGAGGATATAGCAGGAGTAAAGAAATATGAGGATAGAAGAGTAAGGAAAATATGAGGATATAGCAGGAGTAAGGAAAATATGAGGTTATAGCAGGAGTAAGGAAAATGAGGATAGACAGTCCGGTCCAACTCCAAAATGGAGAACTTATGTCCCATTCAGGGAATGAGTTCCCAAATCAGGAAACCTACTAGTTTGTTCCCTGATTTGGGAACTTGCAAATATTTCCTGTTCAGGGAACAATTGTTGGGTTCCCTGATTTGGAAACAATCTCCTAGTTCCCTGATTAGGAAACAGGCTGTGAGTTCCCTGTTTAGGAAACAGACCCAGGTTTCCTGATCAGGGAATTCATAATAAAAACCCCAAGAATTTGACTTATAAAATATGACTGAGGTTCTCTCTCCATCAATGGAAAAGATTGGTAACAATCCACTGCCTGTACTTACATACTTCTATTTTCTATTTTTTACTTTTTTATTGACACATCAGCACAGTCAGTAGACTGGTAGTATAGTCATTCAATTTAAGAACAACAAGGTGCCAAACATGGCAGATTAGTACAAGGCAAAATAAAGCAAAATTCACACGAGTCATGACGCGAAGCTGACATAATTCAATATAACCACATCACTATGCCATACATGAATGTGCATACGATTAGCTTGACATGATCCTTATACAAATGTAGGATTTTTCACACTGCATGAATTAACTTACTGATTACTCAACTTTTAGCAAGCAAGCAACATCGATCTGATATTTGTAATAAGCGCGTCTGTGGAGCAGTTTCCCAGAATAAATTTACTTCACTGTCCTACTTAGAGAATGAAAGTTTGTACACAGATTAGAAATTGATTCAAAAGCATTTTTTCTAGGTGTACTATATTTAGGACAGGCCAGAATAAAATCATGTTCATGCTCAATGACCTTTCTTGGACACTGTTTACAAAGTCTGTCACCTCCATCTAACTGTCTGTATCTACCAACTTCAATTTCTAACTGGTAGGCACAGTCACTTATTCTGTATTTGCAAATAACACTCATAATGTTTATTTGCTGGTTAGAAAACCACTTCTCAGTTAGCATCTTCAAAGGTGATAAACACCAGGACATCTAATTTTGTTTGAGTTGATAGCCACTTGATACCCATAAATAGTCACTAACAAGCCCACTGACAGATACTGACCAACATGTGGTTGAGATAATAAAAGTTGATCCAACAGACTGCCCTTTGCCAGCAGGTCAAATCCTAAAGCTTTTAAACAGGACAAGCCGGCCTCTCTAATGCTATGCTGAACTGCCAGGGTATACTGTCAGGAGAACTTGGTACTTGGTATTGTGTTTGCATTGGGAATGAGTTTCAGATGGTCTCTGATTCAGTTATATTAGGGAGGCATGATCATCTCATCAGAGCATTGAAGATACTGCCATAAGTCTGTTATAAGAGTGTCGTGATCAAACCACATGTAACCAGAATACTAGTAAATTACATATACACGTAGATACAAGTAGGGTCACTTAAAAATCTGCTTAGACTATATATCGTTTATTAGCCGAGATGTCAGGATAAATTGGTCTACAAAATATGCAGGTGTGGGACAAACTCCCGGGGACAAAACACCCGAGGACAAAAGATCCTTGGACAAAACACCCATGGACAAAACACCCAGTGGACAAACACCCAGAGGACAAAACACCCAAATACAATAGATATTAGGTTTTATGTTTTATTCAATCCCCATTATCATACCACTATCAAGATGCAATATTTTAGAGTTAACAAGATATTACAGCACTAGTTTAAAATAATAAAAAATAACAAAAACTGTCACCTGGGGAAAATGTCTTGTGGGAATACTGTCGTGGAGAAAAATGTTGATGGGGAAACTGTCGTCTGCGGATAATATCGGTACCCCTCTTTAAACAGGTGCTTTTGTTTAGACTGATCAGCTCTTTTTTTGAAAATTTGACCTTGACCAATACTGAAGCTGCTTTAGGGGCTGGTTGGAACTCGGAAGCTGGGGTATTAAGTTGGAATATGGTCCAACCAATTCCAGTTGCTATAGCAACTGGTTGGACCATGTTCCAACAACAACAGCAATTTATATATAAATTGCTATATTTGCTAGAAAGATTAGCAAAACCATTCCAGAATCACGAGAAGACTCTGAAATTGCAGGGCCTGACTGGCTCACTGGTTAAAAGGCATAGGAATATTTCTCTCAGAATCTCAGAGGTGACATCAATTGGTCGAACAATGAGTTTTTACCCCTCGGCCAATTTTGGCCATGGGGTATTGTCGTCGTATTGTACGTCCGTCTGTCCGTCCGTCTGTACGTGAGCGAGATAGCCGGAAAACGGTTGCACTGATGAATTCCAAATTTGGTGTGCTTATTTACCAAGTCAAGGACCAGAAGCCTATTGAATTGGGACCTGATTGGGTGGAAACCTTGGCGGCCATCTTTAATTTTATGCAAAATGGATAATGATCCATATCTCGAAAACCATTCAACTGTTCAATATGGGAATTGGTATACATCATCGATACATCAAGCAACTTTCAATGAATTACCAAACTGGCTTTTTCTGATTAGCTGGAAACCCTGGAGGCCATCTTTAATTTATGCGAAATCGATAATTATACATATCTCTGTTACCATTCAATTGTTTTATATGAAAGTTGGTATACATCATCGATACATCCAGATACTTTGAATCGGGACCTGACTGACCGAAAAACTTTAGCGGCCATCTTTAATTTATGCAAATACATGTACAAAACCTGCCGGATACTATTATGGTATACATTTCAGTTAACCCACAAACACTAATCATACCCTGATTTCAGATAATTAGGCATGATATGTACGGTAATTATAGTGACTGATAGGTACCTAAAGCTTCATTATTTAAGCAGACTGATAATTGTCCATCCCAGTCATTTGATACTAGAGAAAATCATTGAAATTATAAAATGACATCAAACACTTTTATAAAACTTCTAGTATATATTTCCAAAATAAATCTAGAAGTTGATGACATTCAATAATATGTACTGACTAAAAAAAACAAAGTTTATTTTAAATTTGGAACACCATTCAACGATATCTTCATGTACTTTAAACATGGGTTCAAATAGGAACTGAAACAGCTGTTCAGTTGAGCCCACCCTGCAGTGTTAAACATAGGCTATACAGCATACAGTCCCCTATCAATAAAATTCCCATGAATTAGGGAGAGAAAGCACATGGCCTGTAAACTCCAGATAATCGGCTAGAGGCACAAGCTGATATATCAGATTTCTTTGGGCAGTCTGTAACTTAAACTCTCTGTAGTACTGGTATGATAACTCCCACTCAATTTTGAAAACTAAATTCAGACAAATAAAGATCTAAATGGATACAAGACTCTTAAAGAGTATGCCTGTCACATCTGGTTTCTCTGATTGGGCGGTAATCTTGGTGGCCATCTTTAATTTATGCAAAATATTTAATGATTATCTCTGATACCATTTAAGTGTTCTATGTTAAATTTGGTTTAGATCATTGATGTATGAAGAGACTTGCATTAATGAATAATCACATCAGTTCCTCTGAGTGGCGGGAAGGACGGGCGGCCATCTTTAATTTATGCAAAATCATTAATGATCTCTATCTCTGATACTGTTGAAATGCTCAATGTAAAATTTGGTATACATCATCGATGCATCAACAGATTTATGCAATGAATACCGGTTTCTCTAATTGGATGGTAACCTTCGGGGCCATTTCTAATAGTAAAATTTTTAATACTCTGTATATTTGTCACTTGACTGCTTGGTGTTCCTGACATCTTGGTTCAAATTGAATACGTTATGAATGAACCCAGAGCCGAGGGGTTTTCAGATGCGCAGCTTCATATTTTAGATTGGGGTTATGCAAATTAAAATGAAACCCCAGGAGTTGACGTCACCTGGCATTGAAGCAATTGATTTGGCTTAGAACCGTAAGGTTTAGTACCCATCATGGATAGCAATCACACGTGAGATCCAGTGACACGGTACTCACAATTATCAAATTTGCCACAATACAATCAGGTTTTCAGAAGCTATTTTCCAGAAATAAAATTTTAACTTGGCCCACAGGTGGCGTTGCCTATCGGTGGGTGGGCATGAGAAACAATCTCAAGCGCGATCTTGAGGCAAGGTACCCACATACCAAATTGGGAAAGAATGTGTTCAGGTTTTCAAAAGTTATTCTACGGAAACAAAATTTCAATTTTGCCCCCAAGTTGCACCACCTATAAGCGGATCGGCGTGAAAAACAATCCCTAGTCAGATCTTGAGGAGAGGTGCACCCACATACCAAATTTGATAACAATCCGTAAATTCTTTCAGAAGTTATTTCTCCGGAAACGATATTTTCAACTTGGCTCCCAGGTGGTGCCACCTATAGACGAACCGGCGTGAAAAACAATCTCAAGCGATATCTTGGGAAAGGTACCCATGTACGAAATTTGAAAAGAGTCCATTTGAACAGTTTTTCAAAAATTATTGTCCAGATATGAAATTTTAACTTGGCCCCCAGGTGGCATATGCGCCACCTATAGGTGAATCGGTGTGAAAAACAGTCCCAGGCAAGATCTTGATGCGAGATACATGTACCCACATACCAAATTTGAAAAGAATTTGTTCAGTTTTCCAGGAGTTATTGTCTGGAAATGAATCTGCACGGATGGACAGACCCCAATACTATAGTCCCCCTTCAGCCCTTCGGGTGTCGGGGGGACAATTCGAATTAGCATATTTGCGTTTCTGAAACAAAACAGTATTGGGCTTTAGCTGTTCATCATGCTTACAACATATAATCTGGCACAGAGAACCATTCTGTTTACTTAAATTTAATACTTTGGACTTAATATTGGTGGGTGGTAGATAGCCCTATGATGTACTATATCATATCTATATATAACCATTATAAGTTCACATAAAACTTTCTACCTTGTCTTTTATTTTCATAAAAAAAAAATAATGTTCCAACCAGCCCCGTCTCTCCCTACACAATGTAATTCAATAATTATGATATTCACCATAAAGCGTTCTGAGAACCCCAACATCTCGCCTTGCGGGGTCATTCACCAAAGCTGCAGCAGTATTGAATGCATAAATGTAGAGCAAACAATAACGTCTGGAATAGATGATGTGGTACAGACAATAATGTCTGGAATAG
Source organism: Hanleya hanleyi (assembly GCA_036873755.1). Classification (NCBI taxonomy): domain Eukaryota; kingdom Metazoa; phylum Mollusca; class Polyplacophora; order Lepidopleurida; family Hanleyidae; genus Hanleya; species Hanleya hanleyi. The sequence continues at coordinate 20,513 of JAVTVY010026608.1, read as the reverse complement.
ACTATCTGGTACAGACAATAACATCAGTCCCATGTGGGATTACTGCCAGATAGATCAATCCCTTGTAGGATGGATAGGTCAGTGTCATGGGATTCCTGCTGAATAGGGCAGTCCAGTGTGAGATTACTGCAGGATAGGTCAGTCCCATGCGAGATTACTGCTGGATAGGCCAGTCCTGTGTATGATTACTGCTGGATGGGCCAGTCCCGTGTGTTATTACTGCTGGATAGACCAGTCCCATGTGAGATTACTGCTGGATAGTCCAGTCCCAAGTGGAATTACTGCTAAATAGGCCAGTCCCGTCCGCGATTACTGCTGGATAGGCGAGTCTCGTATGGGATTACTGCTGGATAGGTCAGACCTGTATGGGATTACTGCTGCATACGGCAATCCCGTTTTGGATTACTGTTGGGGAGGCCAGTCCCATGTGGGATTACCGCTGGATAGGCTAACCCTGTGTGAGATTATAGCGGGATAGGTCAGTCCCATGTAGGATTATGGCTGGATAGGTCAGTGCCGTGTGGGATTACTGCTTCATATTGCAGTCCAGTGCGAGATTACTTCTGGATAGGTCAGTCCCGTGTAAGATAACTGCTGTATAGGCCAGTCTCGAATGGGATTACTGCTCCCATGTGGGATTACTGCTGGATAGGTCAGTTCTGAGTGGCATTACTGCTGGATAGGCCAGTGTTAATTGGGATTACTGCTAGATAGCTCAATCCCATGTGGGATTACTGCTGGATAGGTCTGACCAAGGAAAACATGAAACATGTCCACCAAGTTTTATAGTTATCCCACGAATGGTTCAGCAAACTTTCCATGTACAGATCTACATGTAAATTTTTGCGTAACAAAAACCTTATCAATGGAAACGTACGCCCTACAGAAATTCATATTTAATGTCATATTTCTTAAATAGCACATGCACATCCTCAAATCACAATGAACTTGGTAGCAAATGTCAAACTCATCCAATGAAAGCTGACAGCTTCAGCAACTTTACATGTGCAGGTTTACATGTACATTATCATTGGCAGATTACTCAGACAAAACCCTCAAAATTTGAACAAAAATCAATATTTCATCTCCTAAATAGCACAGGGACATCCTCTAATCATACGAAATATGTGTATCATGTTTCATAATCATCCAATGACAGCTGACAACTGCAGCAAACTTTCTAAGTACAGATGTAGATGTATACATGTAGAGGCCTACATGTATAGCCTCTACATGTACAATTCGGTTAAACAGAAAACTCTTATCATTTGCCATAATTTGGAGAAAAATTAATATTTCATCTCAAAAATAGCACAGGTACATCCTCTAATCATAAGAAACATGTGTACCACATTTCGTAATCATCCAATGACAGCTGACAACTGCAGCAAATTTTCTATGTGCATGTACATGTAAACTTCAGCTAAACGCAAAAGTCTATCATAGGGATTTTAACATTGGAGCACCCCAGGAGTAGTACCCCCAGGTGGAATACCCACCCTCCATATTTTTTTTTTTAATTTTTCTATATATTTTTTGAATTTGCTAAAAACCTTATCATTTCCAGGCAGGGGACACCGACAATATCTCCCCTTTACTTCGTAAGGCGAGATAAAAATGTATAATTAAATTAATCGCAGATGTGAAAAACAGTTGCAGATATGTCACACACTTCACTTTGTGCCTAAGAAAAACGACAATGAAAACATAGAATGAACATATTTTTTAAAAGCTTGTCAAAATGTCACATGCAAAATTTTTGTAGCCTTGACTTTGTCCCTAAAAAAAGACTATTAAAATTTAAAAGAAAAAAATGTAATGAATATAAAAATTGTTGAATGCCAAACAGTTGCACCTTTCATTTTATGCCAAAATATCAGGTGCTGAAATGTCAGGTGTCGAAAGGTCCCTTACCAAAATGGGGTGTCGAAATGTCATGGATTCCTACCAGAATCACACTCAGTTCAATATAACAGCTGAAGTTAGATAGGAGTTTATCCGAAATGAAGCCAGCAATTATGTGCAGCCAGCATGCACAGATAACAGCCAGGGGTACATGTAGCTGTGTTGAGTTCTCCAAGCCAAATTTCACCACTCCATCCAAGAGTCTCTCTTGTCCATTTCCACATATTAGGGTCAAGGGGGTAATAAATTGTCCAGATAAGAAGAATCTTGTCTGTGTCTGCAGCTTTACTAACACTGAGGGTAATAAAGCTAAGCAGAACCAGGCCCAAACACTGTCACACTATTCCTTGAGAAGTGATACCATGCAGATTCTCTAAATTTCTCCAGAGACAATTTGTGAAATATGTTAAAACAATGTTAATGTATATTCTGCATGTTGGCTGAAGTCCCAGATTACCATTGACTGTATGAAGGCAACACAACTACATGTACAGCAGTTCTAAATTTGTGTAATTAAAAATTGTGTTGTTGTTCAATAGTCAACTTCAATTTTACAACTTCAATTTAAACGAGAGATCCTGAAGTATCTTGGCGCCCACCATCGTCCGATAATTGTAAGCTAATGACAAGAGGATCTTTTTGTCCAATGTTACTAAGAACAAACAATTGATCAATTTTGTTTGCAGAATTTTGAATTTGAGCGAAAAAAAGATGGAAAAAGGGACACTGGAAAACACCAAGATATTATCTTTCTAAGTTTCAGGAGTACAAGTGAAATGAGCAAAGTTAGTCTAAAAGTCAATGTCCGGAGGATCCTTTGTCTTCGTTTTGTAATCTTTTTTTTTTGCATGTGTCGTCATTGGGCACTGGAAGCGAAGACAAATCTCTTTGACACTTTGGCATGAGCTATGAAACATACTTAATATTTTATAATTAGGAACGAATACTAATTCTGTTCTGTTTACTGGGTTAGTTTGAGAAATATCTTTTAACAACTAGACCCCAAGGGGAACCTGTGTACCAAATTTGAGAAAGATCCATACAGTACTTCCTGAGACTTCACGATAACAAAGTTTCATGGGGAAATCCAAGATGGCTGCCTGGTGGCCATATTGGATTTTCTAATCGGACCAAAAAAGTTATCTTGCACAACTAGACTCCAAGGAGAACGTGTGAACCAAATTTGAGAAAGATCCACACAGTAGCTCCTGAGAAATCGCGATAACAAAGTTTCATGGGGAAATCCAAGATGGCCGCCTTGTGGCCATATTGGATTTTCGAATCGAACCACAAAAGGTATCTTGCACAACTAGACCCCAAGGGGAACCTGTGTATCAAATTTGAGAAAGATCCATGCAGTACTTCCTGAGAATTCATGATAAAGTTTCATGAGGAAATCCAAGATGGCTTCCTGGTGGCCATATTGGATTCTTGAATCAGACCAAAAAAGGTGTCTTGCACAACTAGACCCCAAGGGGAACTTGTGAACCAAATTTGAGAAAGATCCATGCAGTAGTTTCTGAGAAATCACGATAACAAAGTTTCATGGGGAAATCCAAGATGGCCACCTTGTGGCCATATTGGATTTTCGAATCGGACCAGAGAAGGTATCTTGTACAACTAGACCCATGAAGGGGAACCTGTGTACTAAATTTGAGAAAGATCAATCCAGTAGTTCCTGTGAAATCGCGATAACAATAATTGTTTACGGACGGACGGCGAACGGACGGACGACGGACGAAAAGTGATTTGAACAGCCCATCATCTGGTGATGGTGGGCTAAAAATCTCACTGTTATTAATGTTGTAGTGCACAGCGCCACAAGCATGTCGGAACTTGTGACATTATTATGGAATGATTAAGGGCTTAGTGAATCGAATATTGTTGCTCTTACAGTGTGTTTTGGTAAAATGTTGAAAAGCATATAATGTCATTGTATCTGCATTGCAACTCCTGGATGTGTGTAAATGATAGATACTGAGAGTGTCAGCATGTAATGGGATAATAAAGTGAAACCCTTGCCAATACCTGGCTTTGTCACTTTTGATCAGTGTAAATTATACAAAATACGGAATATTTAAGCTCCTGCAAAGTAGAGAAATAGCAAGACTACCATGCAAATATTGACACATGCAATTAATTTTTAACCATACACTGTTGCCAAGGTCAGAATTTCAAATCTCCTAAAATTTGTCTTTGTTAATTGGTACATAAAGATAAATTGAGATTTTTTTTTGAATTTATTGTCTGTATGTCAAGTGTATGGTTAGAAATTAATGCCTAGATGTCAATATTTGTATGATAACCTAGTCTATTTTTGTATTTTCACTCTCACTATTATGTGCATTTAATATGTACATGTACCCCAAACCTGGATTGCCCAATTATGACAGGTCTTTAAATTTACATGTACGTTAACAGCAGATGTGGATTAAAAACTTGCTGAAATCTCACATGCCAAAGTGTCATTCGCTTCACTTAGTGCCAAAATGTTGCGTATTCCTCCCTATACATTTCTATTCTTCATCATCGGGATATGACTGAAATAATGTTAAAGGCAAGGTTAATCCTATTCACTCACTCACTATTCTACAGTTTTAAAATTTGTGACTGTTCCTGTCTGGTTTTCAAGTCTGAGGACAAGTTAGCTTCCACAGAGATTTTATGAGGGGCCTAGCTGAGCTGGCCATTGACTCAGTCCTTTAGCCATTCACATGTAGGATGGCAGTACAGCTTGGCCTGTATGGTGACACTGGCTTTATACATGTAGATAAGCTCCACAGGCTGACCAGTTCAACTTGAAGGCTGTGATGGCCAGTGTTGGCAATTGACTCTGAGTTTTAGGACTTTTAAACAAACAAACTTCACTCAGAGTGGGAGTATCACAGGGAAAGATACCACATGTTTATAATTAAATACCCAATTCAAGTTGCCACTAAAATAAATGTACCATAACAGATTCTTCATAGACTGAATCTGGGTTGAAAGATCTGGATCACAGTAACACTGTGGTTATTATAGGATTCATGCTGACCTTCAACACTATAAATCCAGAAAGATATTTACCGATGAAATATACTTTTTATTTGAACAATCTTGACAGAAGTACATGGAATATGCAGTGCTGTTCATATTTATAAAATAAATGTTGCCATAAACAGTTATTCAGTCAACAGATTTTGTTTGCAGCAAAAATAAATTTAGAATGTGTAATTTATGTAGTTCCTAATATTAATTCAATTTAAATGTTCAGCTATTCTGTAATTATTGGCACACATAAAGGGGGTGAAATAATATCAGATCGCCTGCTCGCAGTGCTCGGGACAACCTGAAATCAGCATGGGCAAGTTTTTCTTCACCCTTCACCTGTCCATGGGCAACCCAGCTATCCGTCAGCCAACACACACCATGTTGAAGGGACAAGTTGAAACTGCCAAGGGAAGCAAGTTTTGAAATATAACTTGCCCGAATGGAAAGCTAAAAATAATTATTATTTCTACCCGTCATACACACATGCACTGGACGACACATGGATATGATTTCTTATATCAGTGAAAATTGTCTCGAGAATAACCGATATTACTTCTTGCGAAAAAGGATACATACATTTGAAAAATATGTATATATTTTTGTATGTAAAATGTTTTTCCGAATGTGGAAATGGATCATGCAAATTACAATGTTACCTATTCAGGAAATATTAGTATCTGGTTTCCTGTTTAGGAAACTTTAAAGTGTTTCCTATATAGGAAACTTCACATGGTTTCCTGTTTAGGAAACATCTTGTGTTTCCTGATCTGGGAACGATTTCCCAGAATAGGCGATAGGTTACTAGGAGTTGTACCATACTGCCAGATGAATGATTTGTATCTGTTCACATTGATATAAATAGAAAAGTAAAAATGATATATGAACTTGTTTTTAGCATGGTATTGCAGAAAATTTTTAGTCTATTGCCATTGCACAATTTCGTGCATCACATACTTGGCAGGGCACCAAATTTGAAAGTGAACATGGATAAAGCACATGGTAATTGAATGCTGTCACTCTTCGTATGTCTGAATATCAATAAGGATTATAATATATATAAAAGCCGCAATGCCAATAAATTCATTATTTCTCGAAAGAGGGATAATTATCCTTTCTGATGACCTGCCTGGTTATTCTTAACCACAATGTGTTTTTTGTTTTTTTTTTATGGTGGAAAATGAGAACAGTTGTTCCCATTTTCCGAAACCGGTCTATTTCCAAAACCAGACAATGCACTGTACCAGTTGCGTACTACACTTGGTTTTAATTCTTTAATTTCTTCAATACACAATAACCATAATCTGTCAGCTTCTTAGGTCTCAAGAATGAAGCAGGCCACAAAAACTGTCATAAACTATCTAGGGGTACCATGGAATGTTTAATCTCTCTCACAGATATATTAAGTAAAATCAACAATTATGACCACTATATCCACCATAAGGCTCCATAAAAATTGCACTCACACATCACACTGTAACAGGCTAAACTTGGAAATGGAGTATTAATCAGAAAAGCGCAGAATAAATCAATTGTGTACAACATTCATGTACTTGCAATGGCTAATTGCACTGCTATTCCAAATAAACTAACTCAATGATTCGTCAGGCAAATTATTTTGATAAAAAAAATTGTTTTCTAACTATATTTGGAACTACTAAGTTCCCAGTTTGGGAATATTTCATCAAGATTCCCCGTTTCGGAATTTTCTCGTAATATACTATTTCAGGGAACATTTTGCTATTCCCTGATTAGAGAACATTCTGCTGTTTCCTGATCAGGGAATATTCTGTTATTTCCTGATCAGGGAACATTCTGTTATTTCCTGATCAGGGAACATTTTCTCATGTCATAGTTGGGTTCCCAGATCAGGAAACATTTACCAAGAGACACACCCCATGGGTTTATACATCTAATATCTCAGGCTAACAAAGGCTAACAGGGTAGGCACATGTTTCACCATGTATAGAAAAGGTTGGATTATTTCTCCTCAATTATGCCAATGTGGTGAGGGGTGGCAGTTTTGAGAAAAGCAGACTCAAAGAAATGGGTGTCCCTAAAAATCAGGCAATGAGCCTCTTAATTGTATTCTTTTCATTATCATTTTATAAATTATTAATGTAAATGCTGTATTTAATGATAAGATAATAAGAATCTTGAGTTTTGTGGTAAATTCAAGTCAAAAACAAAAAATCTGCAACATTTCCAATTCAGGCATTAAGTTTCCTGATCTGGGAACATTACCAATGTTCCCTGATTTGGAGTTGGACCGGACTGATAGAAGGGGTAAGGAAAATATGAGGATAGCAGCAGGAGTAAGGAAAATATGAGGATATAGCAGGAGTAAGGAAAATGAGACTAGCAGGAGTAAGGAAAATATGAGGATAGTAGGGGTAAGGAAAATATGAGGATATAGCAGGAGTAAGGAAAATATGAGGATGTAGCAGGAGTAAGGAAAATATGAGGATAGAAGGGGTAAGGAAAATGAGGATGTAGCAGGAGTAAAGAAAATATGAGGATATAGCAGGAGTAAAGAAAATATGAGGATATAGCAGGAGTAAAGAAAATATGAGGATAGAAGGGGTAAGTAAAATATGAGGATATAGCAGGAGTAAGGAGCAGGATAGAAGAGGTAAGGAAAATATGAGGATAGCAGGGGTGAGGGAAGTAGTAGAATAGCAGGATGAGAAGATTGATTATCTGTAGTATGCAGAACCCAACGGAGGTTCTTGTACAACCCACATAGTTCCCATGGGTGCTTGAATACCTGGAAAGTCCTGAATTTTATATTGACAATTTCCTGGCCTTAAAAGTAATTGAAATTCCAGGTTTATATCTAGCTGTCCTGTAAAAGTTCTTGAATTTTAGCCTTGATATTTCAAATCGCTTTCCGTCCGTGGTCCGTCCGTAAAGAAGTCTTGTTATCGCGATTTCTCAGGAACTACTGCACAGATCTTTCTGAAATTTGGTACACAGGTTCTCCTTGGGGTCTAATTGTGCAGATACCTTTTCTGGTCCGATTCAAAAATCCAATATGGCCACAAGGCCATCTTGGATTTCCCCATGAAACCTTGTTATTGCGATTTCTCAGGACCTACTGCACGGATCTTTCTGAAATTTGGTACACAGGTTCCCCTTGGGGTCTAGTTGTGCAGATACCTTTTCTTGTCCGATTCGAAAATCCAATATGGTCACAAGGCGGCCATCTTGGATTTCCCCATGAAACCTTGTTGTCGCGATTTCTCAGGAACTACTGCATGGATCTTTCCCAAATTCAGTACACAGGTTCCCCTTGGGATCTAGTTGTGCACGAGGAAAAATAACAACACAAATCAAAGTCAACACAAAAAATAATATTGAAAAAATTACTCAGCCAAAATTACTCATCTGAACCTCAGCGAGGTATATATTATTATGTATTTATGTGCAACAAGTAAGTAATAAAAACAAGGTTCGCACACTCCTTGAAACTCCTTAAAAATCCTGGAAAAATGAAAATGTAATTTCCAGTACTGCAAAATCCTGGAAAAACAAGATTACTCCTTGAAACTCCTGGAAAATTAACATTTGTGGTTTCGCTATATAGATATAAAACTGAACGTAGTCATCGAATGTTTCTTCAAAAGTTCACGAGTTCGTCGCTGTAAATGGTATGAAAAAAGAAAAAAAAAAAAAAAAAAAAAAAAAAGGGATCTAACATTCGTTGCCAAATCAAATAGCCTTCGAGCCTCAGCACAGAAAAAGGCAGGAGAGCTTCAACGAGTTCAGAAAGAACAATTGGACACTGCAAATGGATACCATTTTGCTTGTAAAAAAAAATGAATAAACTCTGTTGAAATCTAATTTTGATGAGATCCTTTATTTCTTCGAGTCAGTCGAACAATGTTCTTCAAGCGTAAAAAAAATACATTATGATGTAGAATTCTATACAGGGACTCCTGGAATCTGGTGAATAACTCCTGGAAAACTCCTGGAATTTTAAGTGTTCTGAGTTGTGCACACCCTGTAAAAACAATCAGTAGAGGAGGTGGACGAGAAATATGCATCGGAACACATCATTGGCATAATTTCCTCATAGTACTAAATATTAAATAATAATATATCTGCAGTTAAATTGTGTTTCCTTGGTCATAACCATAAATAATATTAAGATTTTGTCTGAAAATAACGGATTTCAGTTTAGCAACTGGGATTTAATTTAATAATTGATTCAGTTTTTTTTTCAAATGGCAATTCTTTATCAAACTAACTTATTTCAATTTGCTCAAACTTAAAAATGTTTTTCAAATAAATTGGCTTTGAATTTAAAAATGACAATAACAGTATTATCACAATTTTCAGTATTATATTCAAAATTATATTATAATTTATTATTATTATTTTATTATTATAATTTACCCGTTTATAAACTTACCATGCATCGAATCACCGCATGAGCCACGTCGGCGACAATAGCTGCCGTGGTTTTCCCTTGTTTAACATGTTTAATTACCAACTCGCGGTTCTCTTCCTGGTTTAACAGTAATTCGAGGCTTGAGAATACAAATGAATAAGATCCCCCCCTGTAGTTTTTCTCTGTCGCAATCGCCAGGTCCAAGATATGTGGCAGTAAATCCCAGGGTTCGAAGTACATTTACTTGCTCGTTCATGATGGGAGTTAACTGACAGATCACAAATACCAGTCCGGTTTTTTAAACAGGACGCCCCTCAACGATTTGCCGCTGTTCGTTCTCGTCAATATACAACGCCTATGTTGATTGGCTTGCCGAAGTCATGCTGAGCTTTTCGGAAATCATCGGCCCCATTCGGTAATCTCAACAAGTTCGCTTCATTTAGTAACGGAGGCTGTTGATTGGGCGAGAGCCATGCGCAGAAAAGCTGCACGCCGCAATTAGCCCCACTTTGACATCAGAGGGTATATATGGCAATAGGGGATATACAATCTGATGCCATGAGAATGCTTGTCACCTAGTTGTGCAAGATATCTTTTCTGGTCCGATTCGAAAATCCAATATGGCCACCAGGCGCCCATCTTGGATTTCCCAATGAAACTTTGTTATCGTGATTTCTCAAGAACTACTGCATGGATCTTCCTCAAATTTGGTACACAGATTCCCCTTGTGGCCCAGTTGTGCAAGATACCTTTTTTGGTCCGATTCGAAAATCCAATATGGCTGCCAGGTGGCCATCTTGAATTCTCAGGAAATATTTCATGGATCTTTCTGAAATTTGGTACACAGGTCCCACATGGGGCCTAGTTGCGCAAGATACCTTTTTCCGTCCGATTCGAAAATCCAATTAATACGGTATTCCCAAGTTGTGACGTTGCATCACAAGAGTCGATGGATCAAACGGTGGGGCATATTCTATATATTGACTGAGAATATCCATATCTTCACAAGGAGTTAAAATAATTCGGAATTAAAATGTATTTTGTCAAATTTTAAATCAGTTTTCTTTAGTCCATGCTGTTGCAAGTGAACTGCCCCACCCTTTCGTGTGCCGGCAGGTCAGCTACATGAAGGGACGTCACTCTTGTGACACAATGTTACAACTCGACAACTGTAAACTACTGCATGTTTCGATCCAAGGGAAATAATCAAGATTCAGACACTCTCAAATTCGAAGTTTCAACATTACTGCGCGGACCGGATCCCTTCAGTATTAAGTATTGTACCATCTTTCTATTTTCGAGCATGGTATCTTAAAAGAGATATCTCAAACTAGTCCAGTAAACAGAACAGAATTAGCATTCGTTCCAAATTATAAAATCTTAAGTATGCCAAAGTATGAAAGAGATTTTTCTTCACTTCCAGTACCCAATGATGACACGTGCAAAAAAATAAATAAAATAAAAATACTACAAAACGAAGACGAAGGATCCTCCGTACCTGTACATTCACTTTCAGACTAACTTTGCTCATTTCTCTTGTACTATAACAACCGACATAAGTTCAGTTTCTAGAAATCTTGAAACTCCTGAAACTTAGAAAGATTATATCTTGGTGTTTTCCAGTGTTGCTTTTTCAATCTTTTTCGCTCAGATTCGAAATTCTGTAAACAAAATTACAACTCAATCGTCTTGGTAACAATGGACAAAAAGATCCTCTTGTCATTATCTTACAATTATCGGACAATGGTGGGCGCCAAGATCCTTCAGGATCTCTCTATTCTATGGGTCATGGGAGGAAATTCCCTTCGATCCATGTTGCAACATAGGGAAGGCCAATAAAATTTCTATGGGTGGTGGGGTATAATTCAAAGCTGCCTTCCGCCCCTCCCATACCTTTTTAAATGGAACAGCCCTCAAGATATGTAATTTCATAAATGTTTGTTGAATGTTTGCAGGAGAAAGAGAAAGAAGAGAAGACACAGGAGATGGAGATCATGAAAGAATGGAGTAGACCCAGAGAAGATCTGGAATGTGATGATTTACAGGTATGATAGATTCGGGCAGTAAAAATTGTTGACAAAACGACTGACTTCAAGGACTTTGAAACTGGGGTCAAAAACAAATTTAAATGGTCGTTGTGGTGGCCATAAAATTGGCCTGGCTATGCCTTATGCATATTGTGCAACGATAAACTGGTATACGTGACCACTGGAAAGTGTGACTTGAAAAATCATTCTAAACTCGCAAAAAAACTCAAAACTCGAAAAATTCTCAAATCTAATGCAACTTTACCTGTCTGTTCACTGGCTCACAATCTGTTGTTGAGTGCACAGAGCCAAATTCATTTGCTTCCAGTACAGTGTTGCATCTGCATGCTTGCTTTGATGGATGGAACTTTTTGTCCAGTAATCTGAATTATGTACTGAAAATATTTGGTTGCAAGGAAAAAGATCAATATAAAATAGTGCCTTGAATTTAGATGACAGTCTGCAGTTTTATTTCCCAGAAATCGCTTAGAATGCTTCTCCAGCCATCTAGGACCCCGGCCTAAAGTGCTGGGATAGTATTTTTCCAGAAAGGATCAGTCTTTTTTTGGGGGTGCTATTCTCATGCCTGGCAAGTAGACCTGAATAAATTCAAAATATTACTTGCAATATGAGGAGTGCAGTGACAGAATTAGACCCAAATGTTCTTTATCAGGTGGTATTCGGTCAATGATGTTATGATCTATGGGCTCCAATAGGCCTGCACATCGTAAATCTTTTTCACCTTGTCTCCTGTGTTTGTAGGATATGCCTGAGCCTACCCCAATACAGACCCGTATACCAATGACTTTGTTTGGTGAGGTGGTCATGGTGCTGGAGTTCTTGCAAGCATTCTCTGACGTCTTTGACACGGAGGACCACTTCCCCTCTACTTTCACCTTTGGTAATAATTTATTAGATGTGTGATTGCAATTTGTCTCAATTAAAGCTTCTAGAAAATAAAAACTCTCAAAATAGTCCGTCTGTCCCAGGTTTTCCTGTGCTTTTAACAGTGGAGAGAAATAATGAGTATGTTTGGGTATGTGCCCCACCACCATGGGCGGAGCCCTGCAGCAAAGATTGCCACTTCAATGTCTTGGGTTATTTTCAGCCAAGAAAGTAGTAGATGTATGAATTTGGAAATACATCCCTGAATAGTTTCAAAGTAAACCTGCGTGAAGACGGATACAACAAGAGTTGTTGCCCATGCTTCATGACATCAACCGGACGCCTCCTGCGGCTCCGTTACTGAATGTGGGCATTTTTTGGCCTTTAGAGCCATTTATGCGAGCCATCCGAACCAGTCAAGAAGAATAACAGAGTGATAGAGACCTAAGAAATTATTCTGTCGAAGAGCCAAGGTGTTTTTTGCCTTTTTGCTGCCGCCTATACTTACAACATCACAGAGAGCTAAGGTTACTCGTGGTGTGCGTTGCAGGATGGGAAGGATACCTGGCCGATTTACAAACTCTTCAATGATGTATTGGATAAATTCTGTAGTGACTCGTTTTACTGTCACATATTTCATTCCTGTGATTTTAAAGTGAGTGATAAATCTGTCTCTCCTTCACTTTTTCTCCAGCAGAGGTATGGATTGCTCTCCTGGGGAATGGAAATGTATTGGCAGTCACGCATGTAATAGAGTGAGCATTGTCCTAGTACAGATCCATAAAGATCCAGAAGAGTGATCCATAGAAATGGATATTTAATTAATAATCATGGAATAATGTGTGATTTTGTCCCATACACAGAGATGATGGAACGAGCCCTGTTGGACAACGACGTCAATAGTCCACTGACAGACCTGATGAAATTTCTACTGAACACCATCTTCAACCTGCAGGATGAGGAGGAGGAAGAGGAGTCTGAACTGCTCAAAGAGAATAGCAGGGGGTAAGGAAAATATGAGGATAGCAGGGGTAGGGAAAATATGAGGATAGCAGGGGGTACGGGAAATATGAGGATAACAGGGATAAGGAAAATATTAGGATAGCAGGGGATAAGGAAAATATGAGGATAGCAGGGGATAAGGAAAATATGAGGGTAGCAGGGGTGATGAGGATAGCAGCAGGGTTAAGGAAAATATGAGGTTAGCAGGGGTAATAAGGATAGCAGCAGGGGGTAAAGAAAATATGAGGGTAGCAGGGGTAATGAGGATAGCAGCAGGGTTAAGGAAAATATGAGGATAGCAGGGGTAATAAGGATAGCAGCAGGGGGTAAGGAAAATAGGAGGGTAGCAGGGGTAATGAGGATAGCAGCAGGGTTAAGGAAAATATGAGGATAGCAGGGGTAATAAGGATAGCAGCAGGGGGTAAGGAAAATAGGAGGGTAGCAGGGGTAATGAGGATAGCAGCAGGGTTAAGGAAAATATGAGGATATAGCAGGAGTAAGGAAAATATGAGGATATAGCAGGAGTAAGGAAAATATGAGGATATAGCAGGAGTAAGGAAAATATGAGGATATAGCAGGGGTAAGGAAAATATGAGGATATAGCAGGAGTAAGGTAAATATGAGGATATATCAGGAGTAAGGAAAATATGAGGGTAGCAGGGGTAATGAGGATAGCAGCAGGGTTAAGGAAAATATGAGGATAGCAGGGGTAATAAGGATAGCAGCAGGGTTAAGGATATCCTCCGGGGGTAAGGAAAATATGAGGATAGCAGGGGTAATAAGGATAGCAGCAGGGTTAAGGATATCCTAAGGGGGTAAGGGAAATATGAGGGTAGCCTGGGTAATGAGGATAGCAGCAGGGTTAAGGAAAATATGAGGATATAGCAGGAGTAAGGAAAATATGAGGATATAGCAGGAAGAAGGAAAATATGAGGATATAGCAGGAGTAAGGAAAATATGAGGATATAGCAGGGGTAAGGAAAATATGAGGATATAGCAGGAGTAAGGTAAATATGAGGATATATCAGGAGTAAGGAAAATATGAGGGTAGCAGGGGTAATGAGGATAGCAGCAGGGTTAAGGAAAATATGAGGATAGCAGGGGTAATAAGGATAGCAGCAGGGGGTAAGGAAAATATGATGGTAGCAGGGGTAATGAGGATAGCAGCAGGGTTAAGGAAAATATGAGGATATAGCAGGAGTAAGGAAAATATGAGGATATAGCAGGAGTAAGAAAATATGAGGATATAGCAGGAGTAAGGAAAATATGAGGATAGAAGGGGTAAGGAAAATGAGGATATAGCAGGAGTAAGGAAAATGAGGATATAGCAGGAGTAAGGAAAATATGAGGATATATCAGGAGTAAGGAAAATATGAGGATAGAAGGGATAAGGAAAATATGAGGATATAGCAGGAGTAAGGAAAATATGAGGATATAGCAGGAGTAAGGAAAATATGAGGATATAGCAGGAGTAAGGAAAATGAGGATAGAAGGGGTAAGGAAAATATGAGTATAGCAGCAGGAGTAAGGAAAATATGAGGATATAGCAGGAGTAAGGAAAATGAGACTAGCAGGAGTAAGGAAAATATGAGGATAGAAGGGGTAAGGAAAATATGAGGATATAGCAGAAGTAAGGAAAATATGAGGATATAGCAGGAGTAAGGAAAATATGAGGATAGAAGGGGATAAGGAAAATATGAGGATATAGCAGGAGTAAGGAAAATGAGGATAGCAGGAGTAAGGAAAATATGAGGATAGAAGGGGTAAGGGAAATATGAGGATATAGCAGGAGTAAGGAAAATATGAGGATAGAAGGGGTAAAGAAAATATGAGGATGTAGCAGGAGTAAAGAAAATATGAGGATATAGCAGGAGTAAAGAAAATATGAGGATATAGCAGGAGTAAAGAAAATATGAGAATAGAAGGGGATAAGGAAAATATGAGGGTAGCATGGGTAATGAGGATATCAGCAGGGTTAAGGAAAATGAGGATATAGCAGGAGTAAGGAAAATATGAGGATATAGCAGGAGTAAGTAAAATATGAGGATAGAAGGGGTAAGGAAAATATGAGGATATAGCAGGAGTAAGGAACAGGATAGAAGAGGTAAGGAAAATATGAAGATAGCAGGGGTGAGGGAAGTAGGAGAATAGCAGGAGGTAATGGAAGTAGGAGGATAGCAGGAGGTAATGGAAGTATGAAGATCGACTGAAGGGAATGTGAGGTGATAGCAGGAGTAAGGGAAGTATGAGGATAGGGGATAATGGAAATACACTAGGATAGCAGGGTTAAGAAAATTATGAGGATAGCCAGGGTAATGAGAGTAATTGGATAGGGGTAATGGAAATATATGAGGCTACCAGGGATAAGGAAAAATCGAGATCAGGGATTGAGAACAAAATGTGAAGAATGAACTGGATAAGAGCAATAAGGAAAACAGGAAGGTAAAATAGCAAAGAAAAGATGAGAGTATGATTATTGAGGAAAACATGAGAAAAACTGATGAAGGAAATTACTAGTGCTAGTGACATCAATGATTTAATATCAAAGTTGGAAGATATTTTTTAAAGAAAGTAATAAATTAAAGTGGACTATGGACTTTACATTAAACAGTGATGTACAGTGGTATTGACACTTTTGTATTAATTTTAATATTACAGCTCTGGACACCACAGATGACTATAGGCATTATGGGAAGCAGCTGGGAAGCATTTTCAAGAGGATTACAGGAAAATATTTCAAGTTACATTGGACCCATTAATGAAGAAATTATAAAGTGTCTGAAAATGCTCAATGTTTATATAATTGTGATCGATAGCTTTGTGTTTGTCATAAGATAGTTTTAAAAACCATGTTGTAAATAACTATAGACACAGCCAAATTCTCACTGCACGGAACTCTGTGGTGTCTCTTTTTCTCCGTATTGTTCAGTTACCCTGTGGTTTGGAAAGGTGAATGAGTAGCTAAGATGTTAACGTCGCTTTCGATAATCTTTCCGTCATATCACGACTTTCGAGTCCTATCACTTTTCAGACCCTGGCACCCCATGGGTGCCCCAGATAGTCGCTTCTTACAAGAAGCTGTCAGAGTATGATTTAACGTCGCTTTCAACAATACTTCAGTCATATCCCGATGCTTGGTTCCTATTCCTTTTCAAACCCGGAAATCACACAGCTGAGACCCAGTTTAATACTGTGGGAGTTTGTAACTCCACAGTGCTGTACTACACTGATACATTTTTACCCCTCGGCCAACTTTGGCCTAGGGGTATTGTCGTCATCATGTACGGCTGTCCGTCCGTCCGTCCGTTACCGCGATATCTACAGAACCGTTTCATGCATGGCAACCAAACTTGTTACATCTATTTATCTTCACGTAAATCAGAAGCCTATCGAAAATGAGTCATCTCGGACAATATTTTGCAGAGTTATGCCCCTTTTTAGCTCATCTGGGCTTATGTCATGGCCTGACTGTCCGTCGTCCGTCGTCCGTCGTGCGTCGTCCGTAAACATCTTCTTCTCTGAAACCGCTTGGCCGATTAAGCTGAAACTTGGCATGCATGTTCCCCCCAATAAGGACACCAGAATTTGTTCATGGGGTGTCGATGCGATTTCAAATATGGCCGCCATGGTGGCCATCTTGAATTTGCCAGTGAAATCTTGTCATCATTATCTTTCGGTAACTACTTCATGGATCTTTCTCAAATTTGGTACACTGGTTCCCCTTTGGGTCTAGTTGTACAAAATGTGTACTTTAGTCCAATTTGAATATCCAATATGGCCACCAGGTGGCCATCTTGGATTTCCCCATGACACTTTGTTATCGCGATTTCTCAGGAACTACTTCATGGATCTTTCTCAAATTGGTACACAGGTTCGCCTTGGGGTCTAGTTGTGCAAGATACCTGTTGTGGTCTGATTCACAAATCCAATATGGCCACCAGGCGGCCATCTTGGATTTCCCATGAAACATTGTTATTGCGATTTCTCAGGAACTACTTTGTGGATCTTCCTCAAATTTGGTACACAGGTTCCCCTTGGGGTCTAGTTGTGCAAGATACCTTTTTTGCTCTGATTCGAACATCCAATATGGCCACCAGGCGGCCATCTTGGATTTCCCTATGAAACTTCGTTATCGTGATTTATGAGGAAGTACTGCATGGATCTTTCTCAAATTTGATACACAGGTTCCCCTTAGTGTCTAGTTGTGCAAGATACTTTTGTGGTCTGATTCAGAAATCCAATATGGCCACCAGGCGGCCATCTTGGATTTCGAGATGAAACATTGTTATCTCGATTTATCAGGAAGTACTGCATGGATCTTCCTCAAATTTGGTACAGAGGTTCCCCTTGGGGTCTAGTTGTGCAAGATACAATTTGTGGTCTGATTGAAAAATCCAATATGGCCACCATGCGGCCATCTTGAATTTGCCAGTGAAATCTTGTCATCATTATTTTTCGTTGACTACTGCATGGGTCTTTCTCAAATTTGGTACACAGGTTCCTCTTGGGGGTCTAGTTGTGCAAGATACCTTTTCTGCTCTGATTCGAACATCCAATATGGCCACCAGGCGGCCATCCCTATGAAACTTCGTTATCGTGATTTATCAGGAAGAACCGCATGGATCTTTCTCAAATTTGATACACAGGTTCCCCTTGGGGTCTAGTTGCGCAAGATACAATTTGCGGTCTGATTGAAAAATCCAACATGACCACCAGGCGGCCATCTTGGATTTCCAGATGAAACATTATCGCGATTTCTCAGGAACTACTGCATGGATCGTTCTCAAATTTGTTACAGAGGTTCCCCTTGGGGTCTAGTTGCGCAAGATACAATTTGTAGTCTGATTGAAAAATCCAATATGGCCACCAGGCGGCCATCTTGGATTTCCAGATGAAACATTGTTATCGTGATTTCTCAGGAACTACTGCATGGATCTTTCTCAAATTTGGTACAGAGGTTGCCCTTGGGGTCTAGCTGTGCAGGATACCATATATGGTCTGATTGAAAAATCCAATATGGCCACCAGGTGGCCATCTTGGATTTCCCCATGAAATTTTGTTATCGTAAATTCTTAGGATATTACTGCATGGATGTTGATACACAGGTTCCCCTTGTGGTCCAGTTGTGCAAGATACCTTTTTTTGGTTGATTTCGAAAATCCAATATTGCCGCATCTTGAATTTCCCATGAAACTTTATCATAAAATCTCAGGAAATAACTGCATGGATCATTTTATAGTGTTCAGGGGGGACAACACAAGTTAGAAACTCATCTATTGCAGTTCTTTAGTAAAAATTTCTCACAGCTACTTTCTCCAGTTACAGACAGCTGACCTACAGTGCCGTGGCACTATCTTTTACATCTTCGCAGGCAGATGGGGGTATGTCTTGGTTAGGCCATACCTCACGAGAGATTACTTTCATTGGAAAAATGTCCTGTTACATCTCATTGCCATCGTAACAACCCAGTCGCACATATTTCGTACTCGACATGTCTCCCCCTGGTGCAAACACCCACAAAATATTGGAATCGTAGGTTAAAAACTGTCCAATGTACTGTCCAGACACGAAGTGGACAGACGGACGAACGACTGCAATCACATAATCAAAATTGGTTCTGGTTATTGCTTATACAGCTTACTGACAATCACACATTATATTTTGGTATAATTGCCTTTATTCCATAACCTCCAATTACAATCATGAATTTGCAGCTTGACCTCCTGTGAAATCGACTATATTGCCATTTTGTTCAGGGGAGACAACGCAAGTTAGAAATTCATCTATTGCAGTTCTTCAGTAAAAATTTCTCGCAGCCACTTTCTCCAGTTATAGCCAGATGAGCGCTACAGTGCCGTGGCACTATCTTTACAAATAAAAATCCATTTATGATTTGTTATTGTGATAATTTCAGAACCGTTCCATATACAACATCCTAACATGATACAGTTGTTTCTCTTGACCTGAACTAGATGCCTATCGAGAATGAGTCGTGTCAGAAAGTATTTTGCAGAGTTATGCCCCTTGTCTAATAAAATCCACTAATTCCTATGTTAAGTTTGCATATAATTTCTATATCATGTTTGTATACTATCACATTTATTTATTGATTGGATGACTGATTTATTGATTTATTCTCTTACACAATGCGAAGAATGCCTGCACTTACAATACCAGGGGTAAATATTTCTTTCCACAAGCCAATCAATTGGTAGAGACACCCTTACATTATAACAGCTGGGGTTCATAGCCGAGGGGTTTCGATAGCGCAGCTTCATGTTAGAACTTATATGGAAATTAGAACTGATACGGAAAATACATGATTGGTGTTTTGCCAACTGTAGTACAGATGCCAACTGATTGGTACATTGCAGTTACCACACAGTTCTTGTCAGTCAAAATTTGCCTGTGTATAGGTGTGTGTGACATTATCAACCATATGATCTGTTAGTATTGTTTCTGGAGATGAAAACAACCAAGACTGGAAGGCAGCACGGGGTGTACTCTTGTGGTGTGTATAGAAAGCCTGACCGGTTTCGATCTAGGTGATCTCTTCAGAGGCTGTGGATTGTGATCAGAGGTGTCCTATATATACTGGTTGTATACGCTGGCCGGCTGCTGGCCGGGTGCTGGCCGAGTGATGGCCGGTTTGCCTATGTGCGGGCCGTTTGATGGCCGGTATTGATGCAGGGTATCAATTGATGGCCGGTTGTTGGCCGTAGGAGGTGGAGCGCTGGCCGAATGTTGGCCATTGAGGTCTTGTGTTGGCCGGAAGATGGCCGATACACCAGAAGTGGCTCATGAGTGGTTCCAATGTGAACGGTGGTGGATTGCAGTGGAGTGTGTCCAGTGGAGGCAAGGTTAAAGGTGCCGTTTGGGGGGGCAGAACCAACGGGGGGTATACTGACAGAAGCTCACTCAGTCGACACATCAGAATCGTTCACGACAAGAGGGGTTTCACCAAATGCAACTTCTGCGACAAACAGTTTGCCAGGAAAAGGGATTTTCATCGGCACCATTCTAAATGCTTCACTACGCATTTCAGCTTAGAAGATAACCTCCAATCCACGGATGGATGTTCTCCCCAACCAACAGGTAGGAAAGTCGCCACCATTGATGCATCCACCTCAACCACATCACTGAAACCCGCTGACACCCAGCCACTTTCTCTACTGCCGTCTATGCCACCAACCATCAACGGTTTGGCCACCAGTCTTCCAGTGACCAGCACAACCACACTGGACATCAGCACGATGGACACACCCATCAGCGAT
>JAVTVY010026607.1:0-10559 GCA_036873755.1 Hanleya hanleyi | reverse complement strand
TACATGTAACACTGGCCATTGCAAAATCTGGCACATCTCTTTATCGAGTGTGGGGCGGTAATAGGAGGCTTTTTCCATTATCCATCCAAGATCCACCGAGTAGGGGCCTCAGCACGGAAGCGACCTAATCTGGCACAGAGAAATCTGCCTTTCCGTAACATTTGTTCATTCTTGCCTTGAGAGACATTATTTTCTCATCCTAATTTGTAGACCTGTCTTATGCTGTCCAACTTGGTCTTATGAGCGGGGGTCAATGAAACGTTGCCTTTTAAAGTGATGCAGCCTCGGTCAAGTCCTCAGTCTCGTCCTCGCGGCCCTTTTTCCGTGGCGTCGTCGGTGTTCTTAAGTGCCGACGTCGGAATACGGAATGACATCAAGGCAGGTCGTGGAGGCGAGCTGCTCCACACTGACTTGAATGTGTGTCTCCAGATAGCCCATCATCCGGGTACTTAGGACGTGATGATCACCTGTGGAGGCGAAACAGACGGATGAGCTCTCATACCCAGCAACTATACTCACAGCCAAGGAGGCGGTTGCGCTGAGTGAGTTGTGTTTCGACCGGGTCCGTCTTCATGGCCTCCAAAATGGCTTCGAAATCATGCCACACCCGTTACGGAAAATGACTTTCATTGATCGGACGCCAATGCCTTATTTGGCAGTTCCTCAAAAATGGTTGACGTGTTGCGGAATACACCACCGAGGAACTTCCGTTTGACGGCGCCGTCACATGTCTACGTGGCGATGTAAATAGGCAGATTGCTTGAACACCTGATGTCATTTGGTACAGCTTTAAGACTGTTTACAACATAAAAGGCGTACCGGCGTACTGGCAAGAAATTTGGCCCCACTGGCAAATATACAAGGACCAGAACTGATTTATGCGATGGTTTGCATCCCAGCCACTATCTGGAATGGTATGATCAAACGGTCCCTAGCACAGGTTTGAACGGTATTAGATACAAATATTTAAGGGAGATGATACTATCATAAGAGAGGGACCAAAATGAGGGAGTATTAATGAATTGCAAGATGCCTGAGCTTGGCTATGATTGAAAGATCATCGTCTCTCTCGACGCCCATGTGTTGGTCCAGGCTGGAGAATAAAATTATGACTCAGAACTGGGTTTCAAGTGCATGCTTCGGTCGATGTAGGGTCCGTTTTAACACCGGCTAACACATCGAGCGTCTCCAGAATTTCAGCCTGGTCAGGAGGATGATCGGGGCTCCTTTTGATCGTTTAATCACAAAACGGTCACATGCTCTTTGCTCTTGGAGCGAGCCCATTCCAAGGGATCCAAGATGTCCAATTGGTTTAGACCCTACTCCAGCGAAGGGCTGGGCATATTCGAGCTCATTGTTACTCGGATAAAAGTACCGGAGGTGGTCGGCCTTCTTATACCGCAACAATTAGCCGAAGATAAAATTCATCCTTAAGCTTTGTCGTTAAAAATTTTGTGGACAAGACGAGTGTTGTCGAGTAACCGGAAAATTTAAAGGTCCAAAACAGGACGATGGAGGTAAAAACAGCGACGGATGATGGGCTAATGACGTTGGTTACAAAACAGGATGTTGTGAGCGATCACGCTTCCTGTTCTGATAACGCCTCACTGGTCGACTTGTCAGATTCGGTGGTGAAGTCTTCCTCCTCATGCGGCGCTGAATTCCTGGACAGCGGTGGTCCAGGCTCTCAGCGCGTCATAAAGTTGTTATGAATGAAAGCTTGTAGAAGTGGTCCTGTTCTTCCGGCACTGTTGTCTTATGCCAAAGGGTAAAGTTGAATCACTAATCGATGTCGTCTTCTGTTGCATTGAGGTACCGTTCAAACATACCCCATTAAAGACCAATAAACCTCACAATAACGTCCACTTCCCGAGCATATCAACACTGATGACAGTACTGACTGGAACTGTGTAGCGTGGAGCGTAAGATGTGGAATCGTGATCTGACGATTAATTCTTGAGAACTCACAAAAAGTGAGTACAGATCTCGTAAATTAGCCCCAGGCACTCTCGGCTGCTATTTGTAGCTCTTTCTGGTCATACCTGATTTCACGCCATCCCCCAATCACAGATTTTCCCAGTGGATTTTTCAACGATATATAAATCCTATCTGCTCCTACATTTGGAGATGTTGCTTGCTGGATCGAACAGGCTTGCAGTATCTCGAGCGTTAATCAATCCTGAGAACGCTTCATGGTGCTTTGAAGGGAACCATTAATGGTAGAGAATTTTTGGTTGGCTCAGCCGAAATAGACGCCGCGCTGGCAAGGTGTCTTTTCATGTTTCCACCGTCCCGACATTGTGGCACCATAACACGGGGTGGATATATGGACTGGTCTTTGGTGAAACATTGGGTAAACGAAGACTGTGACCCTATCTCCCTGATTGCAAGTGGATTAGTCCAGAGGCAACCGTGACATCATAATGCTATTAAATATTCATGGCATGGGCGCTCAGAACACCAAATTCAATTGAAATACGTAAGATCCTATATTGCGACATGTACGATTCGGGAGCATTGATAGGATATTAATGTATTAAGATTGAATGATGATGTATCGGGCTTTCCCAAGGAATTTCCTTGATCTGCGAGACTCGTCCGCTATTCTATATACAGAGTTATGACTTATCGGAATATTCGAGAAAATAAGCTTAGGCCTTTTCAGAAACGAACGACGAACTTTACGCTTAAATCCGCTATTTTTTATGTTTACATTCTGCAAAAGGGACTATACCATGATAATGACTATAATAATACTAAAGGTTGTATACCATATAGTCGTGTAACAATAAATGATGTACGCTACCGTTTAGCTCCCAATGCATTCACCGCCCTACACACAGTTTGATGACGTATCCGAATTTTCCAAAACATATTAAGACTTGTCTCCCTGCGAATTGATAATGTCATCGGACATCCCCAAACAAGCTCCGACTTGCTCAGACATCTTCAGACTGGTTTACTGGAAGTCACGTGACCGCACGTCGCACACGTGAGTGGTGATATACTACTTTATTGACCCTTTCACCAGTGCATATCATTAAAACATGTTGCCGGAACTGCCTTTTGACCCTACGCATGCACAATTAACCGGAAGTGCATATTGCGCAGGATCAAAGATCACCTCAAGTCAAATGTGAAAGATCATATATTACCTTTCTCTACTGTTCTCATGCCTAAGTTACATGCATCCTGACTAAGTTTCACTACTATCGTGACGGTCATCGAATAAAAAAGTTCCCGTCCTCCATTGGGCGTTGAATTGGAGCGATATGCAAGAGGTGAGAAAAATTGACGACGTCTGGAGACTAAAAAACAGCCATATGACTTCACAAGAAAGCTTCCGTCGGCACCTCACATTCAGCCCCGAGAATACGGTGAATTCTCGGACGTAGCGTTAGTATCTTGGCCGCGCTTTCATTGCAGCTGTTCATGAAGAGTCCCTGAATTATCTGCACGATCCTAGCACCGGCTTAAGCGGAATTAGATAAGTAGCTATGGAGCTGTGATGAAATCAGCTCAAACTCATCTGATGTTAATGGATGGGTATCGAGGACGTCTGATGGAATAAACGCCTCAACATGCGGTAAACCTGGTAAATGCAAGAATACCCAGAAAAAAATAAGCTGTAATGAACGACATCGTACGGCCTAAATTTCCCACTAAATCAATCAACCTACAAATACTTGTTGAATGACATGTAGGACTACAGAGTGCGGGCCTCGATGACTAACAGTTCACCAGCAGAATCCTACCATACACAGGTAATAAATTGGAGCGATATGCAAGAGGTGGGAAAACTGACGTTGTCTGGCGACTTAAGGATGTCTGCTGGTGGTAAATCAAAGTAATTAACTTTTTGAATAATGTGTTTTGTTGCATTCATAATTGTGTAATACGAGGAAAAACAAAGAAAAAAATATAGGTTGGTGTGCATTTTTTAGCTGTAGGCAGCGTTAAGTGGACTGACCCATGCTTAATTTGATAACCCAGAAAGCATAGGGAATAGCCCTAGTTTTGAAGCATATTCATGAAAAATTCATATAAAGAATATTTAACTTTTTCTTATATTCTTACTGTTTGCAGATAATCACAATGTCTATCAAAATTTAGCAAATTGGATGGATGTTGGTGTGCAAAATTCTCGGGTAGAAGGCTTTTAAAGGAAATTCCCATCTCTTAACCTAGGGAAGGGAGATAACCCAATAGAAAAACAGGCAAAATGGCTGCCAAAGTCAAAAACCACCAGCGGACATCCTTAACTACTGTTTTGATCACCCTCGTAACCCCGCAGCTATCACGACAAAGTTTCATGACCTCGCAACCAGAGTGAGTGAGTAGGATTTAATGTCGTTTTCAACAATTTTTCAACCATATCACGACGGTGCCTACATGTGCCTGGACACGAGAGCGCCCTCAGTTCCTTTTACCCTGGACACTGGTAAGCCCAGCTGTGAGCGGGGATATTTTCATATCCTGAAAGTCCTCGGTGGGATTCGAAACCACGCCAGACCAGCAGGCGCGATTACGAGCGTACACTCTTTCACCATGGCCACACTGCCCCCCCCCCCACTCTCAACCAGAACACATATCTATCTTGGTGAACATTTGCCTCCGTCATTGACCCCAATACTGCCAGAAAGTTTCATGGTCACCAAAACTGTGGCTGTACAGTGGGCACAAACAAACAAACAATCAAACATAGACGTTTTATTAAATCCTGATGCAATGCGACCATCTGAAGGACGAGGGGAGAGAACTCTATGCAGGAGTACATCACGAGAACGAAGTGTAAAAGTATGAAAGTACCAGTAGACAACTGTATCTTAGAATCAAGCAATACGATTACACACAAATATTCCCGATAATCTATTTTAAAATCTATTAAGTGCAGCTAGTTCAGTCATATCTAATAATTACGAGGGTGTATACACACCTATACCATACTGTATATAAACATCTTCAAAGGGACACGTACGGTACATAGATCAGCACAGTCTCACTGATATCAGTTCGAGATAAAACGCTAAGATACACGATATATGCTGTATAGATATGTGGAAACCTGATTAGCTCAGAAGCATATTTTTTAAATATTGGTCGTTGAACACAAACAGAAGTATGACGGGTAAGTTTATTCTCTTTGGAAACCATGAAAGATTAAATGCATGTTGATGTCAGGTATCCCTCTTCTACGGATGAGATGTTAAAATTTAACATTTTGTATATCTTGTCATACGTATATATATAGTTCACGGATAATCGGCCACGCTAACTACTGATAAGAAACTCAATGACAGTTTATATGCTGTATATGTAGCACGATATGTCATTCTGATATGGACCTACATAATATGAAAAAAATACGAGGAGTATATGAAATATGAAATGTGAAAATCATTTGAAACTAGAATTAGCAAAAAATGTATAATGGATGGTTAATAATCTCGATGAAATACAGATTTCGTTATTTCACGAAATAATGATTTCAGCGCATTATTTCATGTTGGACTTAACGAAATTGAATGGAATGAAGAGAGAACCTCATGTGACTGAATTAATTGACTTCTCCACCATTTACAGGTCAAATAGCAATATTCCTGTTGTGTTGCGTTTTCCCCACTATATCCCGGTGCCAGAGTGTAGTTCCTTACAAAGTCTGTTCACCAAATAAACCTAATACTGGTAAGTGATTTAAATTTCGAAACCTTCGGAAAATATACTTTGACATAAATGTACACCAGCTCATCTAGGAACGGCTCAATTTTGCATAGATTATGTATAAATGTAGCAAAAAACAATATATGCTTCAGCCGATGTCTCTTTCGCATCCACTGTAGAAAAGTGTCGTCCCGGTGCTTTGCTGCTGTCAGAGAGCAGGAAATCATGTATCGAAGTGATTCACACAACATTATTAATTTAAGACTGATTGGAGATTGATTTCTATGGATGGCGGCTGCCCATTGAAGGTCGGATCCGACGTCTGTACTAAATATTATCTTTGAAACAGATCCAAGATAAAGGCTTGAATTCAATATCGTACTTTTATTTAATAACATCTGACCAATTAAACTGGTAAATGTGGAGCGGAGAGGGCCTAGTATAAATTGCAAGAACTGTTATGCGGAATGAGTGTTTGGATTATGAACGCTGAGACTCTTTGATGGACGGCGGCTGAATATTATGAGGCGCCGTTTGTGACAATATTGTCAACGACAAATATAAAGAGGTAAAACCAAAATATAAAGTCGCCATTTGTGACAATATTGTCAGACACAAATATATAGAGGTAAAACCAAAATATAATGTCGCCATTTGTGACAATATTGTCAGACACAAATATATAGAGGTAAAACCAAAATATAAAGTCGCCGTTTGTGACAATATTGTCAAACACAAATATATAGTTAAAACCTTTGTAAATATATATAAAACGATATAAATAGGGCCTATATATAAAGTTATTTTTTTTTAAATTTTTATAAATATTTTTTGAACATAAATAGCGATAGGAAGTTAAGACGTTAAATTTAACGTAAATATAAAGTACACGAACTTGTAAAGTGTACATGTAAACCGGATATGCCCAAAGGAAGCTGCGCAATCGATGTGCGCGCGAGTAATACTGGTTAATCAAAACTGCAACTGGGTTCTGAAGCGAAACTATGACAGCGGTGAAAGCTACTCGCATGTCACAGATGTGTCGAATCAAACAATAAGATCACGTACCTGAACATATATCAGTTCACTGCCATTATAATTTAGTAAAGGCCTATTCCAATTTTCAACAATTACTGTTGTCATTTACAATCGTACTTCAGAGTTATCACATCAATTAGATATAAATACATCTACTTATAAATCACCATAAGGTATCCTAGCCTGCAGCCAATATCACGGCCTGCCCCTTTGATGTTCAATCTGCGATTCCGTCGGCCAAGTCGCTGGTTGCTATTTGCCGCATAGAAACATCAACAGAAGTTGAAATAAAACATGAAAATAACGATATATTAATTATGCGCAACACAAATATTAGGCAATTTGAAATCATACTGAATATGAGCATATTTCATTGACTAGAATATGACCATTCATAGCCTAGTTATAGGATTTGGAATTATATTGTCGTTTTGTATATTTTATCGTTTTTCGATAATTTCCGCATTTCCAAACAAGACAAAAATTAGCAGGGAATTTGGTATAAGTACAGCGAATGGGAAACTAATGGCTCATGAGGAACACTACATTGGCCTTTTTTCACTTTTGCGCTGCCTCGAAGCTGTTACTAGTAACTGAGGAATCAGTCGAAGCCGTTTTACCCCTGCGTGCTAATCGCTAATTGATCTTCAATACGTGTGTATTGAAGAGCACTTCTGGCCCGATGGGTTCTTGATGGGCATCGGTGTTAACCCTATTATATACGGTGACGAGTGAGTGAATAGGGTTTAACGTCGCTTTCAACATTTTTTCAGCTATATCACGACGGGGAAGGGAAGGGAGGAGAGTGGAAGGGACGGGGGTATACCTACTTGTAACAGAGCAGATCTAATTTTATACTGCTGTCCCACCGAAATATCATGCCGTAGGCAGACATGACACCCCACTCAGTCACGTTATACTGACACCGAGCGAACCAGTCCTTGTTCTATCCTCTCAATACTGAGTTCCATTTTTCAAGTCTTTGGTATGACCCGGCCAGGGATTGAACCCAGTAATTACCGCTTACGAATATCAACAGTTCATTTTATTCAAATTACGTTATACTAACTTAAAACCTAAAAAGTTTGAGATCAAGTAAGCGTATCATGCTATAATAAATGATCTCGTTAATGAAAACGAGAAACGGTGAACGCAACAGTACAATCCACACTGGTGGTTCCCACAGTAGGTGCCATTGTTCTTTCATAATTTGAGAACGGTACGTTTGAGGATACAAGCATTGTGCAACCGGTTCCTCATGAGCCATTAGTTTCCACATTCGCTGTACTTATACCAAATTCCCTGCTAATTTTTGTCTTGTTTGGAAATGCGGAAATTATCGAAAAACGATAAATGATACAAAACGACAATATAATTCCAAATCCTGTAACTAGGCTATGAATGGTCATATTCTAGTCAATGAAATATGCTCATATTCAGTATGATTTCAAATTGCCTAATATTTGTGTTGCGCATAATTAATATATCGTTATTTTCATGTTTTATTTCAACTTCTGTTGATGTTTCTATGCGGCAAATAGCAACCAGCGACTTGGCCGACGGAATCGCAGATTGAACATCAAAGGGGCAGGCCGTGATATTGGCTGCTGGCTAGGATACCTTATGGTGATTTATAAGTAGATGTATTTATATCTAATTGATGTGATAACTCTGAAGTACGATTGTAAATGATAACAGTAATTGTTGAAAATTGGAATAGGCCTTTACTAAATCACTATGGCAGTGAACTGATATATGTTCAGGTACGTGATCTTATTGTTTGATTCGACACATTTGTGACATGCGAGTGGCTTCCACCGCTGTCATAGTTTCGCTTCAGAACCCAGTTGCAGTTTTGATTAACCAGTATTACTCGCGCGCACATCGATTGCGCAGCTTCCTTTGGGCATATCCGGTTTACATGTACACTTTACAAGTTTATGAGGCGCCGTTTGTGACAATATTGTCAACGACAAATATATAGAGTTAAAACCAAAATATAAAGTCGCCGTTTGTGAAAATATTGTCAAACAATAATATATAGTTAAAACCTTTGTAAATATATATAAAACGAAATAAATAGGGCCTATATATAAAGTTATCTTTTTGTTTTTTTATAAATATTTTTTTAACATAAATAGCGATAGGAAGTTAAGACGTTAAATTTAACGTAAATATAAAGTACACGAACAAACTTAAATAAAGTGTACATGTAAACCGCAATCGATGTGCGCGCGAGTAATACTGGTTAATCAAAACTGCAACTGAGTTCGGAAGCGAAACTATGACAGCGGTGAAAACCACTCGCATGTCACAGATGTGGCGAATCAAACAATAAGATCACGTACCTGAACATATTTCAGCTCACTGCCATAATGATTTAGTAAAGGCCTATTCCAATTTTCAACAATTACTGTTATCATTTACAATCGTACTTCAGAGTTATCACATCAATTAGATATAAATACATCTACTTATAAATCACCATAAGATATCCTAGCCTGCAGTGGATGGGTGACCGGGTGCTGTACTGACTGGGCTGATCAGTGTCCAGAATAATAGGAACTGTGGATACTCTCGTGTTCTGGCACATGTAGGCACCGTCTTGATATGACTGAAACAATGTTGAAAACGACGTTAAATCCTACTCACTCACTCCTAGCCTGCAGCCAATATCACGGCCTGTCCCTTAGATGTTCAATCTACGATTCCGCCGGCCAAGTCGCTGGTTGCTATTTGCCGCATAAAAACATCAACAGAAGTTGAAATAAAACATGCGCAATAACGATGCATTAATTATGCGCAACACAAATATTAGGCAATTTGAAATCATACTGAATATGAGCATATTTCATTGATCAGAATATGATCATTCATAGCCTAGTTATAGGATTTGGAATTATATTGTCGTTTTGTATATTTTATCGTTTTTCGATAATTTCCGAATTTCCAAACAAGACAAAAATTTGCAGGGAACTTGGTATAAGTACAGCGAATGTGGAAACTAATGGGTCATGAGGAACCGGTTGCACTATGCTGGATCATCAAACGTACCGCTCTCAAATTATGAAAGAACCATGGCGTA
Organism: Hanleya hanleyi; assembly: GCA_036873755.1. Taxonomy (NCBI): domain Eukaryota; kingdom Metazoa; phylum Mollusca; class Polyplacophora; order Lepidopleurida; family Hanleyidae; genus Hanleya; species Hanleya hanleyi. The sequence goes on along the minus strand of JAVTVY010026607.1, from coordinate 775 downwards.
TACTGTGGGAACCACCAGTGTGGATTGTACTGTTGCGTTCACCGTTCCTCGTTTTCATTATCGAGATCATTTATTATAGCATGATACGCTTACTTGATCTCAAACTTTTTAGGTTTTAAGTTAGTATAACGTAAGTAGAATAAAATAAACTGTTGATATTCGTAAGCGCTAGGTACTGGGTTCAATCCCTGGCCGGGGCATACCAAAGACTTGAAAAATGGAACTTGTTGCTTCCTCGCTTACGTTCAGTATTAAGAGGATAGAACAAGGACGGTGTCAGTATAATGTGAGTGAGTGGGGTGTCATGTTTGCCTACGGAATGATATTTCGGTGGGACAGCAGTATAAAATGGCAGCAGTAGATGCTCGGTTACAAGTAGTTAACCACACCCCTCCCACTCACCTCCCTTCCCTTCCCCGTCGTGATATAGCTGAAAAAATGTTGAAAGCGACGTTAAACCCTATTCACTCACTCGTCAGCGTATATAATAGGGTTAATACCGATGCCCGTCAAGAACCCCAAGCGTATTGAAGATCAATTAGCGATTAGCACGCAGGGGTAAAACGGCTTCGACTGATTCCTTAGTTACTAGTAACAGCTTCGAGGCAGCGCAAAAGTGAAAAAAAGGCCAATCTAGTATTCTTCATGAGCCATTAGTTTCCACATTCGCTGTACGTATACCAAGTACAAATCTTCGTCTTGTTTGGAAATGCGGAAATTATCGAAAAACGATAAAATATACAAGTACATATAAAAATAAAAAAAAAATAACTTT
>JAVTVY010026606.1:0-11581 GCA_036873755.1 Hanleya hanleyi | reverse complement strand
TCCAGATCAACGAGTTTCCTTAGAATTAGTATTTGATAACTTATTGAGCATTTTGAACATAACCAATTGTAACAACTAAGTTGATTTTCATTATGTCTCAAACGAAATGTATCCAATGTTTAAACCGCGATTTCTCATGGTCATTAAATTGGGAATATTGCCGTTTACGGGGACGTGCGATATTAAACATTGCCGATTGAAGAGAGCATACATTCGATATTATACTGAAAATATCAAAATGAAGAACTGGAAGTTACGTTTCATTCGGTCTTAAAAAAATATAATGCTGAAGTTTGACCGGACATTTGAACCACGGATTTTCTTAGTCGCGGGGTAGAGATTTACGATCAACCCCAACCCCAAGTTGCATTAATTTTGGCGACTGTATGCCATGTGCGCCTCACCCTAAAACCAGAAACGCGCCTGTTTGGGTCCGACTTCAGATTTTTTTTTCCGAAGACACGAATGTTGAGATTCCCAGCTATGATACTGAAAACATATTTTGTACTGTTCAGACAAAAATAATTTAGAAACGTATCATTTCCAACGAACGCGGCGATTCAGAATATTTTACGGTCGTGGAATTCGCGGTGATGCATATACCGAAAGAAGTTTGCGCTCTTGTATTAGTACAGACAAGCAATACAAGCAATAGTACAGACTTATTCTCTTCAATCACCCCTGGATAAAATAGAAACGATGATATTATTCAGAGAATTATCATGAAAGGAAAGCTGTGACGTGCAGGATTAACCGTGACAGATAGCTGCATCGGAATCTTCATATCCGTAAAAAGCGTGAAACGGCGTCATTGTGCACGGTGTCATTGTTTCATGGTTCCTTAAAAGTTTGTAAAAGTGTAATAATTTTTATATTGAAAATTAAAGGCCTTGAAAGTGCTTGAAAATTAGAAGTTTTGAGTGAGTTTTTTTTTACACTCTTAGTGAAGATATTACGGTACTTCTGACTTGATTATTGACACAAAAGTTGAATATCGGAAGAGACGTTTACGTAAGATAGCCGAAATCATAGACCGTAGTTTGATAGCAACTGAAGTGGAGGTCGGAATAGTGGGTTGAGATTAAAAGTTAAACATGAAGCTGCGCTATCGAAACCCCTCGGCTCTGAACCCCAGCTATTATAATGTAAGGGTGTCTCTACCAATTGATTGGCTTGTGGGAAGAAATATTTACCCCTGGTATTGTAAGTGTACTTTCTTTGAAAAAAAAAAAGAAGTTTTCCTCCCCTTAAATTAATTTGTTTCTGGAATAAATTGAAAGAGCTGTATCGATGTCTCACCAAAACAACAGTACACATGGCTAGATAAATACAGTACATGTATACTAAATGGCACATGTATGTCATTTTCAAAACAGATTTGCAAGCATTCTTTGCATTGTCTAAGAGAATAAATCAATAAATCTGTCATCCAATCAATAAATAAATGTGATAGTATACTAACATGATACAGAAATAATATGCAAACTTAACATAGGAATTAGTGGATTTTGTTAGACAAGGGGCATAACTCTGCAAAATACTTTCTGACACGACTCATTTTCGATAGGCATCTAGTGTCATTTTCAAAACAGATTTGCAGGCATTCTTCGCATTGTGTAAGAGAACAAATCAATAAATCAGTCATCCAATCAATAAATAAATGTGATAGTATACAAAAATGATATAGAAATTATATGCAAACTTAACATAGGAATTAGTGGATTTTATTAGACAAGGGGCATAACTCTGCAAAATACTTTCTGACACGACTCATTTTCGATAGGTATCTAGTTCAGGTCAAGAGAAACAACTGTATCACGTTAGGATGTTGTATATGGAACGGTTCTGAAATTATCACAATAACAAATCATAAATGGATTTTTATTTGTAAACAGGGGCATAACTCTGCAAAATATTGTCCGAGATGACTCATTTTTGATAGGCTTCTGATTTACGTGAAGATAAATAGATGTAACAAGTTTGGTTGCCATGCATGAAACGGTTCTGTAGATATCGCGGTAACGGATTTTATTAGACAAGGGGCATAACTCTGCAAAATACTTTCTGACACGACTCATTTTCGATAGGCATCTAGTTCAGGTCAAACAACTGTATCACGTTAGGATGTTGTATATGGAACAGTTCTGAAATTATCACAATAACAAATCATAAATGGATTTTTATTTGCAAAAAGGGGCATAACTCTGCAAAATATTGTCCGAGATGACTCATTTTCGATAGGCTTCTGATTTACGTGAAGATAAATAGATGTAACAAGTTTGGTTGCCATGCATGAAACGGTTCTGTAGATATCGCGGTAACGGACGGACGGACGGACGGACGTACGGACAGCCGTACATGATGACGACAATACCCCTAGGCCAAAGTTGGCCGAGGGGTAAAAACTACATTTGTAAAAAGATGGAATGAACTAATAGGTTTTCTGTCTACATATTCTCTAAATTATGCTGTCTGAAATGTGAATTAATTTTGCTGAACCCATGAGGTAATATTAGATAAAAACACGGTTGTACATTTGGCTGTTTCGTCATCATCATCTATCGATTTGTCTTTCGTCAGAAATATTCCAGAATACATTTAGATCTGAAACAGATTGAACCAATTTTTTTATATTTTTCATGAGAGTGTGATCTCATTGTTACGAAGGCATAATATATTGATGTGTTGGCTGAATATATTATGAAGCGGGAACCGTGTACAAAGCGAAAGTTTGACCCACGTGCCATGCTATCCAAGTATTGATCACGTGATGTTATTGCAACTCCGTATGGCGGGAAAATGTACAACCAACACGTGGCATGTTGAAACTTTCATTCTTCCATGTCTACAGACCCCACCTAATTCTATGAAAGTATTTTCATACATTTGTTAATAAAGGATCGGAGGGATACAGTGAATTGTTAGAATGGGCAAGCAATTCATGTCTTTCGTTTAGCCGCTATTCATGGCGGGATGAGCTCGTTCCAGCTGGGAAGATTGTATATATCGTCTACGACGAGTTGGCCCTGATATGGGTCTCAGTCGAGTTGGCCCTGATAGGGTCTTCAGATAGTTTCGGGCGCTTGCTTAATTTGCTGTTCGTTTCATTGACATAAACAGTTTGAAAAGCCCTTCCACAATATTTCCCTATGAAGAGCAATCAAGAAATTATTAGGTTTGATTCTCAATCTGAAAATGACGTATTCTGTGTTTCTTCATTAGATCGTTATATATTTTCACGTAAACATCATTGACGTCACTGGGATAGTTGTGCCTAGTCTTCTCGGCTGTGAAAAAAATTCTGCAAGACTTCAAGCATGTCCTGAAGGGAAAATAAGAAAATATCAGAATGTCTAAGTCACAGAATATGCCCTTGTCCCGTATGTACTAATACAAGGATATACGCGAATTTGTGATTTTAAATTGGCCAGGCGTCCGATGAAACTAATCTCTTGATTGTCAGCCGATCATTGCAGTCAATTATTCGAACCTAATTTAATGGTTAAAGAGCAGAAAGAATGCTTTATTATGTCTCCCCCAACTATGTTGGGGGGAGACATCTAGTGTTTGTGCTGTCTGTCTGTCTGGTTGGATGTCTGGATGGATGGATGGATGTCTGTCCGTCCCCTTGCCTTGTCTGCAAGATATCTCGAGAACTACTGGATGGAATTTCACCAAACTTGGATGGAAGCTTCATTGGGATAGCCCCCTCCTCATTTGATTAGGTTTTGGTGTGTGTGCGTGCATTCATCCATGTCCGGTGTCCGTCCGTCCGTCCATCTATTTGTACATGTATATACAGGCCTTGTCTGCAAGATATCTTAAGAACTACTGGATGGAATTCCACCAAACTTGGATGAAAGCTTCAGTGGGATAGCCCCCTCATTTGATTAGGTTTTGGTGTGTGTGCGTGCATTCATCCGTGTCCGGTGTCCGTCCGTCCGTCCATCTACTACATGTATATACAGGCCTTGTCTGCAAGATATCTTGAGAACTATTGGATGGAATTTCACCAAACTTGGATGGAAGCTTCATTGGGATAGCCCCCATCCCATTTGATCAGGTTTTGGTGTATGTGTGCATGCATTCATCCGTGTCGGGTGTCCGTCCGTCCGTTCATCTGCTTGTACATGTATATACAGGCCTTGTCTGCAAGATATCTTGAGAACTATTGGATGGAATTTCACCAAACTTGGATGGAAGCTTCATTGGGATAGCCCCCATCCCATTTGATCAGGTTTTGGTGTATGTGTGCATGCATTCATCCGTGTCGGGTGTCCGTCCGTCCGTTCATCTACTTGTACATGTATATTCAGGCCTTGTCTGCAAGATATCTGGAGAACTACGTGACGGAAGTTCACCAAACTTGGATGGAAGCTTTATTGGGATAGCCCTCTCATCTGATTAGGTTTTGGTTTTGGTTTGTATGTGCATTTGTCCATGTTCGGTGTCCGTCCGTCTGTCCATGTACTTGTACATGTATATGTATATACAGGCCCTTTCTGCAAGATATCTGAAGAACTACTGGACAGAATTTCACCAAACTTGGATGGAAGGTTCATTGGGATAGTCCCCTCATTTGATTAGGTTTAGGTGTGTGTGTGTGCATTTATCCATGTCCATCGTCCGTCCATCCATCTAATTGTTCATGTCTATACATACCTTGTCTGCAAGATATCTGGAGAACTACTCGACGGAATTTCACCAAACTTGGATGGAAGCTTCATTGAAATGGCCTTATGATCTAATTAGGTTTGGGTGTGAGCTAGTGCTTGCGTGTGTCCATGCAAAATGTGCTTATCTGTCTGTCCAATTTTTGTTCACTCCATATCTTGGAAACTACTGAAGGCAGATGCATGAAACTTCTATACGGTACAGCATGTATACTATAGGTGTGGCTCTTGTATGTTTTGCATCTTTCCTATAATGTGATCAGTTTCGAAATAGTTGATGCTTCACAATTACATGTATTTCACATTGGTTGGACGCTGTAGATGTCGACAATCCACTCATTGCTATATAAATCCCGACTCCTCACTGGGTTACTGCAACAATAAAAATCGCCTCTTTGTAATTAATATTTTTAGATGCGCAGCTTTGTTTAGGATACTTATTGCTACATTCATTTTATAGCACTTTCCCTCAAATTATGTGCCCACTCAAGGCAAGGTGGGAGGTTGGGGGAGACGTATGTTTTTGCTTAAAAAAACAACCAGCATAGGCTTCATGCCAGAGCGGCAACTCAAGGGTCAAAGCGGAACCTCTAGTTTATCCTTTGATCAATTGCGAATTATTGCCTGGCAAATCTAAACGCACAACAAACATTTCCTGGGTTTTGCTTCGGGGTTTCCCCTCGACCACACGTGTTCGTACCACTGAACTTCGCGGAAGTAAATTAAGCTTCATTCTACACACGAAGTATAGTGAATGTCTCGTGGTTGTCGATCTTATATCATTCAAGAGTGCTGTCTGGTGTAAATATCACAAAGTTAAAGAAACACCACAGTCGACGTATTGTGACCTTTCATTGTCGAACGGTATGGGCATTTAATATGGGGACTCTAATTTACGAAAACGTCCGTTTTTCTGAACTGACCTGCACAAACTATTCGGAAGTGGTCAGGTTTTCACGACTGCAATATTCACTTCCGGTCACGAATACTTAGGGAACTTACCGTATTAATGTTATTGTAGTGCACAGCGCCACAATCATATCGGAACTTGTGACGTTATTATGGAACGATAGATAAACTACGTCACAACGCAACATTGTTACAAAACTGTTCCATTCTCTGCATTAACGCGAAGTCGCTCAGATGGCGCAGGACGCTATGACGTCGTTAACGTCATCTCTGACATCAAGAGAGGCAGTGCAGATTCCTCTTCCAATGTAGAAAGCTGCCTTTGAATCCTCCAAGACAGAATACGAGCGAAATGTTGGGGGAAAAGTCTTTTCTACGTTTTGTTATTCACATCGTTATCTTGAATATTCATACTTACATGTACACAAGTGCCACAGTTACACTTTAAACCTTAATTCCGTCTCACACTAAACACCTCACGGGTCATACTATCCATTCATCACTTTAATTTCATTACTTGATTTCTCCACTTTTATTGATCAGTAAGGGAGCTTCTTGAAATTAGGGTATACTAGGAACTGGCATAAGGCATTCTAAATGCTGTGGCATGATGCGCCGAGTTGGAACTATTAGGAACTCCCTGGCATCCATTTTTGAACTCACAAAAGAAAGGCTTGCCATACATGTACAATAACACAGAGTGAATGGCATGCCATTCCAGTTGAAACTCTATCCATGCTGATTAGAACACTTCACTTGGCATAGTGTATCCCATTTGGATAACCAACGTATGCCATCCCTTTCATTTCTGGAAAACTTCATCATTAATGTGAGACATTTGGGATGGTTATTATGAACTACATGTCGGTAAAGAAAAAAAACTGCGCCTCAGTTTTCTAAAAGTTGCTATGGTTGCTCTTAATGTTCAAGTGTGGCCATCACGTTTCTCTAATTTAGTTCAGTCCATGACTTGCACAACCTTTGAGTTAATCTTTAGCAATAAAGCTGTGCCTAAAGCACAGGCAGATTAGGCCATGGGTAAAGTGTCATGAATGAACCTTTCGTTGCCAATTTCTGGGGATAACTCAATTTTTATCTCAAAAGTACTTTTTGGGTATTCTCTCTTCACATGTATGCAATCTCCCATGTTTTCCCTTACACATTAATTGAGAAATTCACCAAACAGCTGTGTCCATTGGTTGTCATCACTGGTCATGGGTTCAGTCCACACAATTCACCATGGCAATCAGCAATTGCCGAGGTAAATGCTGTGGCATAAGCAGTTCACCTCAGCAATGTTTAACATGGTGATAAAAAATTTTATTTTAAAGATATTATTTTTGCCAAGGTGATTTTTCTGAATTGTGTGGGCTGTGGGTTTTTGCAGTCTTGCTAACATTGCCTATCATGGGTGTTTGCAATCATGGTATTTCATCTCATGAGTGTTTGCAGTCATGGTATTTCATCTCATGGCTGTTTGCAATCATGGTATTCCCTCTCATGGGTGTTTGCAATCATGGTATTTCATCTCATGGGTGTTTGCAATCATGGTATTTCATCTCATGGGTGTTTGCAATCATGGTATTTCATCTCATGGGTGTTTGCAATCATGGTATTTCATCTCATGGGTGTTTGGAATCATGGTATTTCATCTCATGGGTGTTTGCAATCATGGTATTTCATCTCCAGGGGTGTTTGCAATCATAGTCTTTCATCTCATGGGTGTTTGCAGTCATGGTATTTCATCTCATGGGTGATTGCAGTCATGGTATTTCATCTCATGGGTGTTTGCAATCATGGTATTTCATCTCATGGGTGTTTGCAGTCATGGTATTTCATCTCATGGCTGTTTGCAATCATGGTATTCCCTCTCATGGGTGTTTGCAATCATGGTATTTCATCTCATGGGTGTTTGCAATCATGGTATTTCATCTCATGGGTGTTTGCAACCATGGTATTTCATCTCATGGGTGTTTGCAATCATGGTATTTCATCTCATGGGTGTTTGCAATCATGGTATATGGGTGTTTGCAATCATGGTATTTCATCTCATGGGTGTTTGCAATCATGGTATTTCATCTCATGGGTGTTTGCAATCATGGTATTTCATCTCGTGGGTGTTTGCAATCATGGTATTTCATCTCGTGGGTGTTTGCAATCATGGTTTTTCATCTCATGGGTGTTTGCAATCATGTTTGCAATCATGGTTTTTCATCTCATGGGTGTTTGCAGTCATGGTATTTCATCTCATGGGTGTTTGCAATCATGGTATTTCATCTCATGGGTGTTTGCAATCATGGTATTTCATCTCATGGGTGTTTGCAATCATGGTATTTCATCTCCATGGGTGTTTGCAATCATAGTATTTCATCTCATGGGTGTTTGCAGTCATGGTATTTCATCTCATGGGTGATTGCAGTCATGGTATTTCATCTCATGGGTGTTTGCAATCATGGTATTTCATCTCATGGGTGTTTGCAGTCATGGTATTTCATCTCATGGCTGTTTGCAATCATGGTATTCCCTCTCATGGGTGTTTGCAATCATGGTATTTCATCTCATGGGTGTTTGCAATCATGGTATTTCATCTCATGGGTGTTTGCAACCATGGTATTTCATCTCATGGGTGTTTGCAATCATGGTATTTCATCTCATGGGTGTTTGCAATCATGGTATATGGGTGTTTGCAATCATGGTATTTCATCTCATGGGTGTTTGCAATCATGGTATTTCATCTCATGGGTGTTTGCAATCATGGTATTTCATCTCGTGGGTGTTTGCAATCATGGTATTTCATCTCGTGGGTGTTTGCAATCATGGTTTTTCATCTCATGGGTGTTTGCAATCATGCTATTTCCTCTCATGGGTGTTTGCAATTATGGTATTTTATCTCATGGGTGTTTGCAATCATGGTATTTCATCTTATGGGTGTTTGCAGTCATGGTATTTCATCTCATGGGTGTTTGCAATCATGGTATTTCATCTCATGGGTGTTTGCAATCATGGTATTTCATCTCATGGGTGTTTGCAATCATAGTATTTCATCTCATGGGTGTTTGCACTCATGGTATTTCATCTCATGGGTGTTTGCAGTCATGGTATTTCATCTCATGGGTGTTTGCAATCATGGTATTTCATCTCATGGGTGTTTGCAGTCATGGTATTTCATCTCATGGGTGTTTGCAATCATACATTCCCTCTCATGGGTGTTTGCAATCATGGTATTTTATCTCATGGGTGTTTGCAGTCATGGTACATGTGTATTTCATCTCATGGGTGTTTGCAATCATAGTATTTCATCTCATGGGTGTTTGCAATCATGGTATTTCATCTCATGGGTGTTTGCAATCATGGTATTTCATCTCATGGGTGTTTGCAATCATGGTATTTCATCTCATGGGTGTTTGCAATCATGGTATTTCATCTCATGGGTGTTTGCAATCATGCTATTTCCTCTCATGGGTGTTTGTAGTCTTTCTAACATTGCCTATCATGGGTGTTTGGAATCATGGTATTGCCTCTCATGGGTGTTTGCAGTCATGGTATTCTTGCCATCTTGGTTTCCAAGTACTGGTACTCGAGATTCACTGCTAAATGAGTTCTCCTCTGGTCTTGTGTTGGGTTAACCACATGAAGTGTCAGACATACATGTATATCCATTATTGATGACTCACTCCTAGCACGATTTACCGAACGGTAAGTAAATGCAACGCTCTAAAGTGTTTCTCTTGTGACTGTGTGTGGGCGGACATATCGGCAAACAGTGAAATCCTGGAAATATTGTAATTTTTCCCAGCATTCACTGATTTGTTCGACATTCAGTAGTGCTGCATCAGAATTGTTAATTTCGTCCCTGGCGAGAGATTGTGTACATTGTGTACAGGGTCGTATACAGGCCGATTTACATACTGTTTAACGGCGCCGAAATTAACAGGTCCTAGAGCAAAAAAACCCAAATTCGAGGACATAAAACAAGTTATTGGTACATTGTACCTTAAACAAAAGATTTTTTTTGATGTATTTTTTTTGCTGATCAACGTTGAACGCTGGAATGTTTTGTATTACCCTCTCGCGTCAAGCAAATGCATGTTGTTGTTGTTGAATTCAGCATATATATCCCCACTTTTAATGTGTTACCTCGTTCTCATGAGCGTTGACAGTTCAGTCTGTACTTTCAGTCAGAGCTATAAAACGGTGCAGATTCGCCCACAGCGCAGCTCTAGGAACAAGGTATGGGTTCGTTGAAAATCACGCAAAATCTCGGGATTCTTGACTGACGACAAGGGCGAGCGTCATTCACACAATGCCTCGCGGTCGACCCCAAATCACACAATAAAGGCAGTGGGAGCTACGTACATTGCCAAAAACGGACAGCCGATCTGCTGAAATCTACAAGGGTAGGGATCACTCGTTTTGTGATGGTGCCCAAATTAAAAAGCTGTATTTGCCCCTGTTATATAAACATTGTAGATCAAAGATATTACTACAGATTCTGTAATGTCAGCGGGTGACCTAAATTATCAGCTAGAATCCAATCCCCTCTAATCTAATGGTACTGTTAGTGTAATCTACAAATGTAGCAATGCTGCTGGCTCATGTATTATTTGCAAAGTTCAGTTACATGTGCGTGACCAAAGCAATATTAACCCTGAGGAATATATTTCAAACAACCATGTTTGTTTGGCACAGCAGCAAAAATTTGTTTGATAATATTGAGATCCTGGACATTCAGCAAAATGAGTTCAAGACTAGAGCTACATGTACAGGCATTATCTGGCCTCTGTTTCTGGCTCTCACACAGTTTTATATCTAACTGAAGCATCTTCAAGTTGGTGTTTTGTTGAAAATTATTTCCTAAATACCCAAGAATCGGTCAAATTTGTGCCAGTTTCAGAAAAACAGGAGTCTGGAAAGTGGAATTTCCAAAAATTCTGTCCCTTGTTCCACTGGAGGCACATTGGTACATGGAATTTCTGATAAGTGTCTTCACAATTATAGATTCAAGTACCAGTAATTATTTATTCAATTACAAGGTGTTTTTTTTTTCGTTTTTTTTTTTTTGGAGACCATGGTAATCCCATGGAGAAAAATTATGAATTGAGTTTCGATTCTTGTTTTGTTTTGACTTCACATATGGTACATTAGCTGAGCAGAAAAAAAATGAGGTTCTGTCTCTAAAAATAAAGTTGCTCTAATAAAATATACCGTAAACCCTGACCTGAAAAGTTCCGAGTGATTAACTGAATTTTTTTGCTGAACTAATTGTTTGCTGAAGGTAACATGTACGTAGAATATATAAAGAGTTATTCTTCTTCATAAACTTGATAAAGTACATGTATACATGTATGTAGTTCTTTTCAAACAAATATCATGAAATAGTTTATTCATTACATGTATCATGACAAAATTAAATAGTTGCTGGGACCTTCGGGTAAAAGATTTTCATCCCATATTTTTATACCTCCAACCGTGAAGAGTGGCAGTGAATCAAGGGGAGACTACATGTATACTCTTCTCAGAAAGGACTATTCTGGTTGTATGTTTCCAAAACAGCAGGTGGCACCAGGAGTGGATTGATAAACATAATTACCTCTCATTGGTGTTTGGGTCATGGTTTTCAAAGTACTTGTGACTCGCCCCTAAATGAGTTCTTCTCCGTTAACCATGTGGAGTGTCGGACATATATCCATTATTGATGACCCGCTTCCAGCACCATTTATCCATCGGTAAGTAAATGTGCCACTGGCTCTAAGTGTTTCTCTTATGACTGTGTGTGGGCGAACATATCGGCATACAGTGAAATCCTGAAAATATTATTATAACGTTCCTCGGGATTCCCTGATTTGTTCGACATTTAGTTGTGCTGTACATGTATGAGGATCGTCATTTCCCTGACCAGAGATTGACCACACATGCACATTGTATAAAACCAGTTCTCATCAGATCACCGAAGTTACATGTAAACAACTTTGAGCTCGGTCATTACTTGGATGGGTGAC